>APFE030857834.1:21106-70122 GCA_000404065.3 Pinus taeda
TTTCAGCTTGTTGAATGTATGGTTATGGGAAAGGGCATTTAACTACATGGGAGAAATAAGGAGAAACTGAAAACCGGGGTGGGAAAACAGAAATTTTTACACAAAATATAAACATATATCAAATACAAGGAACACTAACAAGATAGTCCGCATGAACCAATTCTTTATTGCTCCTAAATGACATCTGCAATACCAAAGAATAGCTCCATAAGCAAAAATCCACAATAGATCACATCTCCACAAGATACAAGACAAATTTCAGCTAGGTTGAAATCTCTTTGAGGGCCGAATTGATCTACAAGTGATGATTCAAATGAAATGAGACTAACCTCTACTTATATGAGGTTAAGCTCAACTATTTTAGCCTGATGAAGCCCCTAAAAACAAGTTTGATATCAAATAGACTTGGGTTACAAGCCAACCCATTAGCTAATGACAAAATATACCAACTTAGCCCACACATGTGAGCCATAGCCTCTCAAAATGCTGATGTCATGTGCAATTAGGGCTCCAAATGCCACGCCGAAGTGTGCCGAGGTATCAAAGTGTTTGAAGATGCTTGAATGATCCAAAATTTGAGGGATGACACTCAAATTTATGTTAGATCTCCCTATAGGGTCATAAGGGTAGTTGGGGTGCCATCAAGTGGTCTTCATGGGTCTTGTTGTAAAATTATTCCGCATTTTACATTTATATGTCAAAAAATGAAAAAGAAAGAAAGAAAAGAAAAGAAAAGAAAATTATATATATAGAAAAAGAAAAGAAAAAAATGAAAAGGGTATTTAAAAAATGAATATGAAAAAATGATGAAAACCCTTAGAAAAATAAGAAATATGTGAGCCAACTTAAATGCTGCATTAAATAGTAAATTAATGAAGTCAATTAGTTTAAATCGCAATTATAGTTGCGATTAGCTAGTTTCTAATGAAGTTTTTAATTGATACGACTTGTTTGTCGTATATGGTATCGACTGCGCTACAATAAAGCGCCACGATCTCTTTTGCCTAGATTGACGACTCTCATTAACTGTGGACCCCCCTTGCCCCTCTGATAGTTAATCAAGGGGGGGGGGTCTGAAAAACGGATTCCCTCCATCTTGCCTTGTATTATTGTATACGTGTCTCTCCCTCGTTGATTTTGGACCCCCCTCCTCCTAAACCATTTACTGCTCACCCGCCCTTCGAAATCCACCTTCCCTCATTCTCTCCTAAATAAAAACTGTCATTCCCGCTCCCGCCAAAATCAAACAACCAATCCTCCTTCTCCAATTGTCACATTCCTATTTCAACCATGATTTACTGATTAATTATCCGTTTGAAGGATATAATCGTTGCTGAATTTAATGAACCCGCTCCATTAACGGATATTTCTAACGGTAAATGGTTTCAGCTATAAAATAAAAAACCCTGTCCAACTGTTCCTTTCTTTGTACTGTTCTACGAACTGAGCAACTGAGCCTGCTATTGCAACTATGAAATCAAGTTGAACAACTTTCTTCCTCAAATATTGCAACTAACTAGCTATGGGGTAACTACAGTCTCCTCTTCCATTTTTTTTCTTCAGAATGTATTCTAAGGGTAAATCTAAAAATGTAGTAGAAAACCCTATGCTTCCCCCTGTAATTGACCTAGGTCACATGTCCTTAGTAGATCATCATTACAAAATCTTCGAAACCAATTGTGAGTTTGATCTCTACGAACTCTACATTTGGTTAAAACAAAAGTTTGTTGATTGTAGTGACGAATTGAGTTTGTGGGACTCATTCCTACCTTAATTCATTTTTCCACAAACTCACCATTTCCCAGAATTTGTCTCATGGTGCCATTTTAGATACATACCTAGTCAGAGAGCTATTGTTGCCCAAAACAATGACATCTTATTCACAATTACCCCTAAATCCATATGTCAGATGCTACAAATCCAAAATTCAGCGTCTCTGCACCCTTTCTTTGTATACTCCCTCATGGAACTCTACAAAAGCCTACTTTTCCCCACAAAGCAAAATTTTTTGAGACATTTCTGCCTGAAAATGTTCAATTGCCAAGAAAAAACCCACCTTACTCGTCCTTAATGTTTCCAGAGATGACAAAACAAATTATTTCTATAGTTTCCTATTTGTTGGGGTATCAAACCGATCAATGGGTTGATGAAGCAATTGTAGATTTCCTATCAGTGTTCTCAGGAGAAAAGCCTTTAATTATTTTTCATTATAGTGAATTCTTGACAGAGGTTATCCATGAACAATTTCTCAAATTTTCTACCGAAGGAGTTTTCAAGCATGCTTTAGTCTTAGTTTACTTGTTCTTATTTCATCAATCAGATAGATTTCAATTTCCACTACAGAAACTAGATGAACAGGGAAATCCACAGCCTGTGATTCATTGGACTTCCTTGGTAAGGAAAAATACCAATGAATTCACGTTTAGTGATTATATGGATCATTTATATAGAGTTTCTTGCCTGCTCAACAGTGACACTGAACCTAGAATTGGACCTAAGATTAAGAGAATTCTACATCTCAGTGAACAAACAAAGACAGGTGATTGGTACCTATACCAAAACTACACAGAGATCAGAGTATATGGATGTAAATTGCCTCCTTATAAATTGCCTAAGTTGGTTCCTATAAGGATTTTTGCATTAGAGTATATTAGGCAAATGATAAATATGGATGAGCTGCAGTTTGTGTCAGCCAAAAGGAAATCTGAGTTTAAGATCAAAAGTCAGGTTGGGCCTTTCATTTGTAATGCCAAAACAACAACAAAGGAGGCAGATCTTCTCCTTAAACAAATGAAATTCAAACTCAGTCTTACATGGTCATATGATCCTTTAGGAATTGTCTCAAAGGGTGAGGGTAGAGCAGAAGACTACTCCTTATGCTCACACTCTTAGACCTGAATTGAGCAGTACATGAATCAAGATGAATGGCAAGAAAATGCATTGTAGGAAGCAGAGGAACAAGTACTTTCTTCTACAACATCACAGACTCCAGTGCCACAGGAAAAACAGGATAAAAGACCAAGGGAAAGTGTTTCCCCTCTAGTCTCAAAAATTCAAGGGAAAGAATTCCAAATGCACAGAAAGAAGCAAAAAACTAATCCAACAAAAGAGTCTTTGCAAGAAGAAAACACATAGACAACAATAGTCTTAACAGGCCCTTATGGTACTACCTTCCCTTGAAATGAAGAAATTTTTATAGGGTCACCAACATCTTCAGCTTCTCAAGAGCCATTGGAAACATCTCAAACAAGAGAATTAGCCCGTGATTAGGCTGAACCAAGCATATTTGCAAGATATAAGGAAATCAAAAGGAAGAATGAAATTTTGAAAGCTACAACCTATTCTCAGTTCTGGAAGCAAACAACATCATCACAACACAAACTTCTCTCTACTTTTGATATTGAGAAAGGAAACATGCAAATAGCTTTCCTTGAACCTGAAGTTCCTTTTCCTAAGACTGCAGATGACTACAAAAAATCCATCCTATTGATCAAATGGATTTGCATAAATAGACAAGTGAAATGCTATATTCTACTCTGACAAATTCAACGATGGCAACATCCAGACTCCAGGCTTGAGTTAATAATATCTAGTCTCAATTAATATTAGAAAAAATATCTTCTTTGGCTAAAGACACCAAAATAAAGTCTTTAGAGGATTTGGTGATTAAACTGGGATATGATCCCAGTAATGTAAAAGCTACTGAGGAGATATTTAAAAGAAAAAATGTTGATATTGTAGCCTTAAGGAAGCAACTCAAACTTCCATCTATTGAAGATCCACAAACAAAGGAAGTTAGTGAATTGGAAAAGGTGAAAGAAAATATGTTCAAAATCATCATTGAACAAAATGCACAAATTCAGAAAATGGAGATCGGAATAGAAAAACTACTAAAAGAGAAAGAGCAACAATCAACTCAATCAGCAGTCATTCCTCTAACAACAGTTCCAATCACATGTACATCAGCAACAAGGGCTTTTACTTCAGCAACTACTACAACAGTGGAGACATAGTCTACAGATACATCAACTGAATTAATCAGAGGTATGGAAGATTTATCTGTCAGAGGGCAAGAGATTGAAAAACTGAAAGCTCAACTTGATAATCTCCAAGAACAAAAATTGAAAGTTGATAATGTTTATTTGTCAGAGCTTCAGAAAACTCACAGATTAACTCAGAGGATTGAATATCTAGAGAATGAATCTGCTATGGCACAGACAATTGCACAAGCAAAGGAGAATATCTGAGTAGAGATTAATGATCCATGAATGAAATTTGACCTTCAATTGAAATTATTTTTGAGCAATAAAAGTTACTGCAGAAATCAAAGAAGGTCATAGAAGTAAAGGAAGATTTGGGTCAGAAACCAGGAGAAGCTACTGCTTTGATAAGAATTTTAAATTCAAAGACAAGAGAAGAATTGGAAGAATATGAGATTGAAGATAGAACTAAGATTGATTTGATAGTTGTTTGATGAAGAAAGAACACATAATAATAATCAAGTAAAGAAGAACATAATCAAGAGAAGTAAAAGGGCTTCACAAGCAATCATCAAGTAAAGAGAAATCACCTAATCCTAATGCTGTAGATTTCTCAACATGGTATCAAAGCTAAGGTGACATATTAAATGGAAAGGGCATCTCATCAAGGGACACCCAATCATTCAAGGACCAAATCTCGAGGAAGGCATCAAAGCAAATCTAGAAGATCATCTTGAAGTCAAGATCTACAAAGAAGTGCCAAAACCCTAGATTGAAGAAGAAGTCTTGGGATCCTCAATGTAGTGACCAAAAACAGTAACTAGAATCTGAAGTACAGAAAGCCTGAAGAATTTAAATTTGTACTTACCTCAACTGCGGCTGATTCTGCTGGTGCTGCTGATTCTACTGGTGCTGTGGCTGTTTTGACCCAGTCTCCGGGAGACCAATACCACCCAGCCAGATTGAGCAAACCTAGCTGCTCAATCCAGAAAACTTCACAACAGAAGCTCTCTGTCCCTCCGTGCCCAGAACCTCAAACAGCTTAAAGCTCTTCCAATGGATAATTAATTTCCTCCTGGTTTTTTCCTGGTGAATTTCTGCTCCTCTCTTGTTCCCCCCCCCGCCCTTCTCTCGGTTCAGGCCTCTGCTATTTATTTACCGGCCTGGCGGTGGCCGCCCTCCCACTTGCAGCCACCGCCTTCCACGCATTGATGGCTCTCAGATATTTTCTTCCTTTCCTCTGCGCTCTGTAATAAGTATTCAGTTGGTTGGACGCGTCTTTATTAATGGACTGTGGTATATATATATAGATTCTTTAGGACAACTTAGATTTACGTTTGTAAATTCCCTTTATGTTTTTTAACATTTCATGTATATACGTTATAAAGTTCGCTGATATCTTTTATAATTTTACATTATAAATGTTATAAAGTTTAATTGACATATTTTATAACATTTACATTATATATGCTATAAAGTTTAAGTGGTATATTTTATAACATTTAAATTATATATGTTATAAAGTTAAGTGATATATTTTATAACATTTCTTTATATATGTTATAAAGTTTAATGATCGTTTCATAAATTCATATATATAAAGTCTAATTAAACTTATAAAAATTTAATATATAATATAATATATATTATAAGGTTTTAAAGTTTAAAATTTTATTAATGGGTTGTTACATACATCCCCCCTTCTGAAAACTTCGTCCCGAAGTTAGAGCTTTAGGTTCAAGGTTTTAATGGACATGACCTTTTCTGTCCAGGTCCCCAAGCTATTCAAACTCATCCTATCCTCCCTAATCTCTTCTGCTCCCATCCTATCCGTCCTCTACTAGAGTATGCCATGGCGTCAATTTTACTGACCTAACCATTCATAACACGAAAGTGACAGCGTCGGCTATACCGACCTGATTCCCAGTAGGCATCCCACAGTCATCATCACACGTCTAGGGGAGCGTGACTCGCACAGTCCTCCCATGACTCCAGGGTTCGGAGGATAAACGGTGGGTAACACCTCCACCCCTCCCAGTAAAATTAGGGCTACTACCCTATCATAGAATCACTTTGAGCTTTAATCGGTCTGAGGTTCTGTCATCACGTGGTCATCCCGGAAATTAGATCATTTATCGGCAATCATAGTCTATCTGCAAGTTTATCTGCAATCATACACTTACCCATGCATTTGTAAAATGTGCATCAGCATATTCAAAATATCTCATGTATTCTTTACATATGATACTACAGCATAACATAATTTGTCATATTCTATGCATGTAGTTGGACTTTTATTTAGGATGCATTCTTTCTTGTCTTCCACTTCAGTTGCTCATTTTTGACATGCATAAATGAAACAGATTTATATTGTTTTAATTTCTATCAGAAGTAAAATCATTTAACGGCCTTTAACCTTATTTGACAACTATAATTTAGTAAAACGAACCACATATATTATTTTGGTATCCATGTACCAGCCGAAATTTAAACATATATTACGCCATAAAGTTTCATGTTCACCCATAATCATTCAAAATGTTTCTGAGTCTCTGACTGTAGTGAAGTAAATATATACAAAACATATTGTAAAGGTCTTCAAAATGGACATAAATTAGGGTATCTCTGACATATGTCCTCTGTATTTTCCCAAGTTGCTGATCCAGGACTATACTTGTCCCATGGGACCTTAACTTGGTCCACCAGATGGTTTCTCAACTGTCGAACTCTACGTTCCAGTATACGTAAAGGTTCGACCGTTATGACTCTCTCGTCCGATACCTGCAATTCTCTCCATTGGATGTTATGAGATAGATCAGCTACATAATGTCTTAATACAGAAACATGAAATACATTATGAATTCTATGCAGGTGGGGTGGCAGGGCAAGACGATAGGCAACAGGTCCAACTCTTTCCACGACTTTAAACGGTCCTATAAATCGGGGTGACAGCTTTGTCCCTTTTCCGAATTGAATAGTACTTTTATTTGGTTTGATGCGGACGAAGACCTGGTCCCCTACTTCATACCTCCTATCAGTTCGGTGAGCATCAGCATAACTCTTTTGTCTATCCCGAGCTTCCTTTAATCGCTGTCTAATCTGACTGACCTGCGCTTCCATTTCATGGATTAATTCTGGTCCTATTATCACTCGATCTTCTAACCTGTCCCAACTTAACGGTGTTCTGCAAGGTCTGCCATATAAAGCTTCAAATGGAGGCATCGCAATCGAACTGTGGTAACTGTTGTTGTATGCGAATTCAACCAAGGGTAAATACTTTTCCCAGCGTGATTGCTGATCCATTACATACATTCGCAACATGTCTTCAAGTACTTGATTTACTCTTTCAGTTTGCCCATCAGTCTCAGGATGGTAAGCCGTGCTTAAATTTAGCTGAGTACCTAAGGCTGTCTGCATGCAAGTCCAGAATCTGGAAGTGAATCGCGAATCTCTATCAGATATAATCTTCTTAGGTACTCCATGAAATTTGATAATTTCATTTATGAATACTCGAGCCACGTCAGCAACATCATAAGTATCTCTTACCGGAATAAAATGGGCGCTTTTTGTTAATTTATCCACCACTACCAGAATGGCATTGTGTCTTTGAGAAATAAGAGGTAGTCCAGTGATAAAATCCATAGAAATGGTCTCCCATTTAGACACAGGAATGTCGTGGGGTTGTAGGAGGTCCGCTGGGTGACAATGATCTGCCTTTACTTGCTGACATTCCATACATTTTGTAACAAATTGAGTGATATCACGCTTCATGCCTGCCCAAAAGAAGAGTTTCTTGGTATCTGCATACATTTTCCCTACTCCAGGATGAGCACAATATACTGCTTTGTGAGCTTCCCTAAGGATGGTATCTCGAAGATCTTTATCATTAGGAATGTACATCCTTCCATGGAATCATAAGATCCCATCGCTTTCTAATTCATAACCCTCAAACTTAGATTCTTTTGCCTTAATTCCCTCAAGACTTGCCCTCACCTTTAAATACTAGTTGTCTTTTATAAGACGATCTAGTACTCGTTGTCTTAAGTCCACTTTAATGGGTATGAGGGAAAATATCCGGGGTCTCCTGCTTAAGGCGTCGGCTACTACATTTTCCTTTCCCTTAATATATGATATTCCGAAGTCATATTCACTTAGGAATTCACTCCATCGTCTTTGCCTGGCATTTAAGTCTCTTTGGGTGAACAAATATTGTAGACTTTGATGGTCGCTCTTAAGTGTAAAATTTCGTCCCACCAGATAGTGTCTCCAGATCTTTAAAGCTAGCATTACTGCGGCCAATTCTAAATCGTGAGTAGCATAGAGTTCTTCATGAGGTTTTAGCTTTCTGGAAGCATAAGCTATCACTCCCTGATCCTGTATTAACACTGCACCCAGCCCTTGCTTGGATGCATCAGTACATACCGTGAAGTCCTTGCCCATATCGGGGACTCTTAGGATTGGTGCACTGGTGAGTAGTCTTTTGAGTTCAGAGAATGCATTATTACATTCCTTGGTCCACTCATACTTAACACCTTTACGCTGGAGGGTTGTGATTGGCTTTGCGATTTTGGAGAATCCCTCCACAAATCTCCGGTAATAACCTGCTAAGCCCATAAAGCTTCGAATCTCATGTGCATTTTTTGGTATTGGCCATTCCATGATCGCTTTTACCTTCTCAGGATCTACTGAAATCCCTTCACCTGATATGATGTGACCCAAATAATGAATCTTTTCCTGAAAGAAAGAACACTTGGACAGTTTTCCATATAACTGACGTTCTCTAAGGCAGGACAATACTAGCCGCAAATGCTCTTCATGTTCTTCTTCATTCTTGGAATAGATGAGAATATCATCTAAAAGGACTTGTACAAATTTATCAAGATACAGACGGAAAACACTGTTCATAAGATTCATGAATACGGTTGGCGCATTTGTTAACCCAAATGGTACCACAGTAAATTCATAGTGCCCAAAACGTGTCCGCAATGCAGTCTTAGAGATATCATTTTCAGAAATCCTTAGCTGATGATACCCTGATCGAAGATCAATTTTTGAAAAGACAGCAACTCCTTTCATTTGATCGAAAAGATCATCGATTCGTGGCATAGGGTATTGATTCTTTACTGTAGCTCGATTCAAGTCTCGATAGTCTATGCATAATCTTAAGGATCCATTTTTTTTCTTCACAAAAATTAAAGGAGCGCCCCAAGGTGAAGTACTGGGCCGGATAAGCCCTATATCGAGTAGTTCCTTCAACTGGATTTGCAATTCCTGAAGTTCTGGAGCTGTCATTCTATAAGGCGTTTTAGAGATCGGTTGGGTACCTGGCTTTAATTCAATAGTGAGATCCAATTCTCTTATCGGGGGTAATCCAGGTAGTTCCTTTGGAAATATATCCGGGAACTCGGCTAACACCGGATATTATTCTAAGGATGGTCCCTTTTCCTGGCTTACTTCGTGAATTGCATAAGCCTGACAACCCTTTCTTAAACAACGCTTCACCTGCATTGCCGAAATGTAGTGTAAAGAAACTTCTCTCTTGATTCCTTGAATTTGGATTACTTCTCCCTCATCATTTAAGCCCAAAATCCTTTTTCCATAACAATCTACCCAAGCTTGGTGAGCTTCCAGCCAATCCATACCTATGATGAGATCATACGTCCCTAAGGCTGTGACATAGACTCTTAGTTTAGTCGAACAGACCCCCAGGTCAATTTTGCATTGGTCCACACTCAAGCCCACGGTTTGGAGTTCTCCTGAGGCCATTTCCACTTGGTGGAAATCATTTTGTCTACGAGTTGCCAACCCACATTTGTTTAATGCATATGACGAAATGAAACTATCTGTGGCACCAGTATCAAATAAGATTTTGAGTTTTACACCATTGATAATACCTGAAGATTCCACTACAGTGGATTGATGGGCTGCTTGGTCGTGGTTGACTACTGCATGAATTCTATGATTACTTCGATTGGCTGATATCGGCTCCTTCCCAGTCCTTTGCAATATATCTGATGACGCTTCTGGGCAGTTATGCTGGAAATGCGGCCCCCCACATCCCCAACAATTGAGCTGCATTGATCCTCTTGAATCAAGGCGTGAATTTCTAGAGAACGAGCTCCGTCCTCTCGTGTTGGTTCCTCTCGAATTTCTCCCTCCACTAGCGGTCCTTTGAGATGCCCAGGGACTGGTGTTTGATGATCTCGCGGCTATAGTGTTTACAGCCATGGGAACTCTTGTCCCCATATTTGGGGTAAACCTGTTACTGTAAGGTGGCCTTGAGCTACCTCCTCTGAAGAAGTTCCGGGGAGCCTTCCCTGGAAGTCCTGATTGTAAGGGCCCTGCTGGCCCTATATCCTTTTTGATTCCAAGGTGCTCTTCTGCATAACGGCCACATTCGACTGCCTTGGCTACAGATGACGCTTTCCACATACTTACCAAGGCTCTGATGCGAGGATTTAACCCAAATATGAAGCGTTCAGCTTGACGTTCATCAGAGTCCAAGTAGTGAATGTATTTTACCAGCTCCATAAACCTTATTTCGTACTCTTCCACCGTTTTACTTCCCTGGATTAGTGTATGAAAGGCTCTGGCTTGCTGTTGTTGAAAGTATGGAGGTAAATACTTCGCGCGGAACCTTTCCTCAAACAGATCCCAAGGAACGTTATCTGATGTAAGGTGTAGCTGCTTTTCCAGGTTTCCCCACCAAATCAAGGCACTTTCCTTTAGTTGAAACACGACAATTTTTGTTTTTGCTGAAGGCGAATATTCTCTTAACCTAAAGCACTGGTTCATCCCTTCCAACCATGCCTTAACACGTTCACCAGCTCGCCCTCCCGAAAATTCTGGGAGTCTAATTTTCTGAAGCTCTCTAGAGATGTCTTCTCTCGATCCTCTGGGCTCCAAATTATGTGGTTCCGCTGAACTGGTGTCTACATGCTGAAATTCCTCTTTGTTTTTAGCCTTAGCTGACTCCTTTAATGTCTCCAATAAGGCTTCCAAAGAGTTCATTATCACAGTCAACTCTGGCGTTGGAGTGTTTGATGTTGACGGTTGTCTTGGTGTTGACGAAGGTGATGGGGATGGTGATGGCGACGGTGGCGGCATTAATGGTGATGATGTTGCCTGGTCACGTCGTCGTCGCTCATACGTCCTTACCATGGTAATGGTCCCTGAAAAAAATATAAAATTTTATATAAAAAATGAGGTGGGTAACCGAATTTTTAACACACAATTTTCTTTGCAACTTCACATTTATAAACGGGTATAGTTTTGCTATTTTTACCTGCTAGGCGGATCTTACTGGTACCGAGGTCAAGGAGGATGGTCTCGCGACCTCCTTGTCCTAATGCAGGGTATTCTATCCTAATATGAAAATGTAGAAGTGACTGGCTATTAGCTCCTAAGGTAAGACATCTAAAGTTTGCTACTAAATAACATTGTCAAAATGCCGATGTTAAAATGCCTTGATATGGGAATTATCGGCAACATAGCTGCCACACCTCAAGAAGGGCATACATGATTATATTTGGAGTATTTTACTTAGATATGGGTTAAACCTATAATATACGTATATAAATGAAGGGTTGTTCTGGTTTCATATTAGCATGAACTTTTAGCCGAAATTCTATGTATATATATATATACATAGGAAGTACAACATAATGACCAGAGAGGTTAGCTTGAGGCTAAAAGAGTGCATTTAGGTACCCTCACAATTGCAATGCTCGTTGACAATATTAGCAAATTTTTGTTGTAAGGTCAATCGCTGAAACTAAGTTAGCAAGCATTAATAACAACGTGAGACATTTCATACCAACTTTTATGCCGATCTAAAGTGACCTATGACCGTACAAAAGGGACAAGGAAAGTTTCCTGAAAAAAATATGGAAATATGAGAACCAACTCAGACCAAGCGGCCCTCAAGAGAAGTATGGAGACTACACTTGGCCAGGAAGTAGTTTCCCACCAGCTATCCACAACAGATATCCCAAACATGTCTTTCTAAGGTTTGAAGTCCTTATTTCCCACTTTTGAATTAATTAGACTGATTAGCTGTTTGACATAATTAGTTTGACTAAACTTGATCCACAACTCCCACTCTTTCACTAATTAGACTAACAAATTTGGACAACTGATTTATTAACTAGTGCTGAAGACGAATATCCTTGAGTACTGTAACATATTGTGCTGTCTGAAGGAGGTTCTTTCGTGGTATACGTTCAGTTGTTTAGGAGCCTGGCATGCTTCTCCTACCACAGTTGCACTGAGAATTAGTTTTTTTCTGTTTGAGAAAGTTCGCTTTATAGCAAATCATGACCATGAGAACAAGTTGTTTGGGAATAACAAGTGGTAAGAAGTGGTAATAAAAGTTTCAGTTTCATAATATCATAGGAATTGAACTTTCTATGGCTTTGGTTGGTTTTATTACCCGTGTTGAGAAAGGTGGCCACATATTGCCTCTGGACCTTGCAAAAGGGGTTGTATGCAGAATAATATGCAATGAGAAAGGTGCCAGAATTTTCAGGTCCCTGAAACCTTGGCAGGTGGAATGGTTGAATTGCAGATTATTGAATGAATAAACATAACCTACTCTAACATTTTTAAATTTGCATCTCTATATATGCTCTGCCATTTCAATATAGTGTATTCTATATTGACAAGATTAATTTTAACAGATGACTTTTGAAGCCTGTTTTCTTTCTGTCACAGAGCTACACATTTGAATATTACAACAGTGAAGGGTTTTGAGAAATTTATGGAGACTCCGACCAACCAAGTTATTGAATCCACAAGGGGTCGACAAAGTGGAGTTGATTCGGCGTTAAACTGTGTATATAACTATGAAGCTCGTATGGTTGTGAATCAAGAGCGAATTTTCAAGAGAGACGCAAGTATATATTTTTTTTCTTTATGGCTCTTTCTGCTTTGCAATAAAAAATTTCCGTCAGCACTCATGACCACAAGCTAGCATTTATTACATGACTCTATATGACAATCAAACTCAAGACCTGACAATTAACAAACTGCAAAGGTGTATTATGACCCTATGGGAATTGAACTCATAACTACGAATTAACCGACTGCAAAGTTATATTTTGACTCCACAGGAATCAACGGAATCAAACTAACGACCACCAATTAACGCATTGCAATGGTGGATTTTGACTCTATGAGACTCGACGTCATTACTTCTGGTTAGCCAGTTTGCAAAGTCATATTATATGACACGTTGGGAACTGAAACTCATGACGGCTGGTTGACACTGCAAATGCAGATAACGTTTTACGAAAATTGAACTCACGACCACCCATTGGCAATTACAAAAGCATTTAATATGACTGTATGGAAATAGTTTTCAACCAGCAATTGACGCGCTTCCGGATGGTAATGGCAACGAATGCCGTGAAAACGAAATAACAAGAAAATTAATCGAAACATATATACAGGCACACAGGCCAAGGCTCTGCCCAAGGCCAGGCCGGCTGTAATTTTTGCTGGTCTTGGATGACGACAGGGTAGTTAGAACCGTATACAGAACATCATATTTATTCGATTGAACGTCTGTGCACAGATTCGAACTGGGGCCTTTCACCACGAAAACGGTTGTAATGAAATACGGTTCATAATTTATTTCTCACTATTACAGATGATAATCAAATAATAATGCTGACGAAACATACAATGCGCATCCAGGGAATCGAACCCTCGTCAGTGCCGTGGGAGGGTACTATGATACCACTACACCCGATGAGAGGGATAGAAGTTCTGGGATGCAGATAAGCTGGGACTGATTCGTCTATCAACCCCAACGTTCAGTACTTGAATATCTTGGGCAATTTGCCTTTGTTTTGAAAGGTAAGGATCATAAGGGCAAGAGGAAGACACAGAATTCACGAACCACAGCAACAGAAAACTAGTAAACGACACAACGGACTCGTACGGAAACCATAAACCAGAGGTCGCAGGATTAAGGGCTCTGATACCATATGTAGTGACCAAAAACAGTAACTAGAATCTGAAGTACAGAAAGCCTGAAGAATTTAAATTTGTACTTACCTCAACTGCGGTTGATTCTGCTGGTGCTGTTGTGGCTGTTTTGACCCAGTCTCCGGGAGACCAATACTACCCAGCCAGATTGAGCAAACGTAGCTGCTCAATCCAGAAAACTTCACAACAGAAGCTCTCTGTCCCTCCGTGCCCAGAACCTCAAACAACTTAAAGCTCTTCCAATGGATAATTAACTTCCTCCTGGTTTTCTCCTGGTGAATTTCTGCTCCTGGTTCTTTCTGCTCCTCTCTTGTTTTTTTCCCCCCCTTCTCTCGGTTTAGGTCTCTGCTATTTATTTACCGGCCTGGCGGTGGCCGCCCTCCCACTTGCAACCACCGCCTTCCACGCATTGATGGCTCTCAGATATTTTCTTCCTTTCCTCTGCGCTCTGTAAGAAGTATTCAGTTGGTTGGACGCGTCTTTATTAATGGACTGTGGTATATATATAGATTCTTTAGGACAGCTTAGATTTACGTTTATAAATTCGCTTTATGTTTTTTAACATTTCATGTATATACGTTATAAAGTTCGCTGATATCTTTTATAATTTTACATTATAAATGTTATAAAGTTTAATTGACATATTTTATAACATTTACATTATATATGCTATAAAGTTTAAGTGATATATTTTATAACATTTAAATTATATATGTTATAAAGTTAAGTGATATATTTTATAACATTTCTTTATATATGTTATAAAGTTTAATGATCTGTTTTATAAATTCATATTATAAAGTCTAATTATATACTTTATAAAATTTAATATATATATATATATATATATATATATTATAAGGTTTTAAAGTTTAAAATTTTATTAATGGGTTGTTACACTCAAGTCATCATCAAAAGACCATAAAATTCATCCCAGAGAAGCAAGATCAAGGACGTTGTCATCATCATCAAAAGTTCTAGGGCAATCTCCCTCTCGTTGAAGAAAGGATTACATCTCAAAAGAAAATCTTTATCCTTGAAGAAGATCATCCCCGAAGTATCAAGACATCATCAAGAAGTCATCATCAATCATCATCAACAAGGACTTCATCATCAAAAGATCTAAAGTGATCTACCTCTCTTTGGAGCCAATGATCACTATTGAAGAGAACTATCTTCATCAAAAAGAAGTTTTCTATTATTCATTTCATCATCAAATTCAAGGAGGCAGCGAGTGGAAAAAATATCTCCACAAGTAAGTATATTTATGCCTACATCTAAATCTGTCAAAATGTCTTTTTCCAAGGAAAGCAACAAACTAGTTGGGGCTTCAAACTTTCTTGCATGGAAGAAAATGACAAATCTGAATTTCATTGAGAATGAGGTCATGAAACATGTTAAGGGCTCAATCACCAAACCTCCAAAGGAAGATGCTCAAGCACTTGCAAGATTTATGAAAGGGGAAGTAAGGGCTCAAAGGATTCTCATAGAATCCATCAAGTATCCCCTCATCCCATATGTATCTAAACTCGAAACTTCAAAAGAAATATATGACAAATTGTTAGAGTTATTTTCCGTAAGCATTGCAGGAGAATTATCTCTATGAGACAAGAACTCTACAAGCTAAGGATATCAAAAGAAAAAGGAATAACCCCATATTTTATGAGAATATCTGAAATTAGGGATCAACTTCAAGATTTGGGAGAAATAATGTCTGACAAAGAGATGAGTATAGTAGTGCTAAATGCACTACCGAAGGAATGGGGTAACTTTACTTCAAGCATTTATGGGAAGAAAGAAGCTACTCCATTCAAGGATCTATGGTCACTATGAAAAATTGAAGAAACTAGATTGAAGGCAAACATTGATGTGGGATCAAATGAGCAAAATCAAGCATATGCTACATTAGCGAAAATAAAAGGAAAATTTGGAAAGTTTGGTTCTCAAAAAAAGAAGAACATGGCTAAGATTCAACGCTATGGATGTCAAGAATACGGGCATTACAAGAGAGATTGTCCTAAACTAAAGAAGGACAATAACAAAAGAGGAAGAGAAGAAGCCCATATCTCCAAAGAAGTGGATGAAGCTGAAAAGAAGAAATGCAAGAAAGAGGAAGTAAAAGATCTCTACTATGATTGAGATAGTCTTCCTCACCTAGTTCTTCTCAAGTTTTTGTTTGCAAGTTTTCTATTTTAAGATATGGCTACCATAAGTCTCTAAGAATCATGATAGGATACATCATGGCATCATAGAAGCATTGAAAGCAAGAGCTCGTGACATCATCATAGAAAAGCATGAAAGATCGCTGAAATAGAAGTCTATGGCAATCACCTATAGAAAGATATAACTCTTGGTAACCTCATTAGAAGCATAAGTGGTACTTATGGGAAAAGGAAAAATTCATCTAGTACAAAGCTCATCATACATCGGTCAAAAGGTAAACATTTGCTAAATGAGGATACTCAAGACCCTTTGTTGGAATCTTCATTGGAAGATTCATAGTTTAAAAAGAAGCAAGGGTTTCATCATGAATTCCAACTTGTAGGAATTCATGGGATGATGGTATGATGTTAGAAGAAGTGAAGCAGGTCAAGGAATTGAAGATCTTTCAATTAAGGAAGCTGCTGAAGGATGTCTAATGACCTAAAGGAAAATGAAGTATGTATGCTTGTATTTGATAAACTAGAGTATTGTCATATGGTTGCAGGTAACATGGATAAATGCTTTATCTTGAGAGCATGATCAAAAGAAAGGATCTCCTTCTTTAAAAGGATGCGGGAAAACATGTTTCTTGATGAAATCAACACAATATGTCCTCATATGTAATATGAGGTGGTTGACAATAATTAGGAACTCTAACTGGAAGTTCCTGGAAAGGAAATATGTAAAGAAAGAAAGGAAGAGATCATGAAATATGCAACATGGAGAAGGCAATCAACATCCAAGGACTAAAAGGTTTGACTATGATATCTCCATGAAAGATATGAAGACCCTGATGAAGTCTGAAAAAGAAAGAGACCCTTGACAATATATATCTTTTGGAGATGTGTCAATATGTATGCAGGATGCTGATGCAAACAACAAGATGTCATGATGAAAGACCTTTACAAAGATAATTCTGATTTAATGTTCATTTCTTATTTTTGAATAATATTTGGATGAGCTTATGCAGGGCTGCCAAGGGAAGTGCTATGAATGTCTTCCATAACTGATGCCCATGTAGCAAGATGAAAGATCCCTCAGAAAACATGGCATGAAGAAGGCAACATGGCATGAAGGAAGGCCAAATATGGACTAATGGGTCACTTTCCAATGAATGGAATAATGACATGATTGACATGACTCATGGATGGAAGTGATGGATGGTCTATGCCTTACGAAGAAGTCCTGAAAGATGTAGACTCTATGACAAAGAAGAAATTCATGACATCAAAGAAAGGAATTTTACAAGCAACTAATTATCCCATGATCTTTACTTGAAGAGTTGCTAGAAGCAAGTCCTTGGTCCAGAGGGAGTTTGGTCAAGTCCTTGGTTAAGAGGGAGCTTGGATACATTCTTGGTTATAGGAATGGGTACATTCCTTCAGTGGAATGGGTATGTCATCCCTAAGTTGAGAGGGAGAGATAGATACATCTTTCTTGTCTTCACTTGGGAAGACAGAATGGGGGATTGGGTAAACATCCAAAATCTGATACTCTTTGACTATGAGTTAGGGCATCCAAGATAAGAGTAGTCGTAGAGGACCGATATTCTTTTAGGATTGGGAATCCAAGATAAGAATAGTCTTGGTGGAACACACTCTGAGAACAAGGGTGGGGTATGTTTCGAGAGAGACAATGATGAGGGTGTTTATACATCATTGGTATCACCAACATTGAACTCTAATTTTGTGGAGAGATAGTGCTGTTAGTCAAGGCCTTGTTATGTGACAATGCTGGTTGATATGATGCTATACAAATGGGTTATCATTCCAACTCTTCTTATGAGAATCTTTAGATTGAGAATGTCCAAGTACTTGGTATGGATTATGAATAGCTCCTTGGTTAAGAGTGAGTGTTGAAAGGTGTAACTAAGTTCAGTCTTCATAATGACATGTAATCATGATTTTATGTAATTGATGTAAAGAAGAAAATAAAATTATTTTGTAATGCTCGACTCATGGGTTTCATGCTCAAGGAATTTTATTTTGTAGATCAAGCTCCCATTGTGAGCTATTAGGTTTGGTCATCAAGTCATAAAGTATATTGAGTCAATGTCATGGATTGAAGACCCTTTTGGGCATGTTACATATGTATTTGAGTCTAGAAGATCCTCCAAGACCAAGTCAAAGTACCTCCAACAAGTCGGCCTTCATCAAAAGCAATCAACTATCTCTAAAGATCAAGTCGGCCTAGAAGCAATTGCAAGTCGGCCTAAAGTCATGATTAAGAAGCCTATATAGGGAGGCACTTGACCTCTCTCAAGGTTCCACTACACACTTGTCATTCGAGCACAAGTAAGAGGAAAAAGGTGCGAACGAAAGGAAGACAGGAAGATCAAAGTTTTTGGGTTAGTTTTGGGTTACTTCTCTCCACACATCTGAAGAGATCTAGGGTTTCAATATGTTGTAGAAAGGACGAATTGCAGTCACATCAAAGTATTAAAAAGTGGTGTCAACAAGGTCTAGTTTGAAGGACAAAATCACCGGGAAAGAGAATGAGGCACAACGAAGGCAAAGGGAGATAGATCTCTCCATTATATTCTCTCTTATATGATCTAGGGTTTTTGAAGTTGGGGCCAAAAAGTTGCAGAAAATTGCAAGTGAGCCAAAGTTGTAATAAGGAAGGACAAAGTTGCAGTAAGAGTGTTGCTGAGGTCGAAGTTGAAGTCATGGAAGAAGCCGCTTTGGCTTAAGGATTGATTTGGTCTTGGAGGATTCTTGGTCAAGGCTCTAGGTCTTGGAATTTGTCAATTGAAGATTCTATAAGAAGAAGAATTAGTTTGGGTTTTCCTCTAAAGATTGGAGAGGTTTTGGCCTTGGCTGATCGCCTACATCTTGTGTCCTCTAGGCTCTGCTTCATTGTTCTTGAAGATTTGATAGTTGTTTGATGAAGAAAGAATACATAATAATAATCAAGTAAAGAAGAACATAATCAATAAATTAAAAAGGCTTCACAAGCAATTTTCAAGTAAAGAGAAATCACCTAATCCTAATGCCCTAGATTTTTCAACAAAAGGGACCCACTGATGGGGTGTCCACATCCTAAGTGTATGCATGCAAGTAGGGAGCATTCATCGTGGCATGATTTTCCCTACTCGGCTTGATTTTTCCACCCCTCTTACAGGCCTTTTACTTCTTGATTATTCCTTTTATTACCACTTATAGCTCAAGGGTTAGAGCTTGCTTATTATGATTTAGCAGTATGATTACCCCTTAAGATGAGTCAATTTATTGCTCATTAGGGTTGGGACATGCAAGGGTTCCTTTTGATGTAATCGAGTATCATGTGCCTAGGAACTGGGTGATGGCTAATGAGGAGGGGGGAGCTCATGCTAGGCTTTTGGCCACATGCTAATCTTTTGTCCCTGACCACCTTTTGCACTATGATTTTCTTCTTTTTCTTTCATTATGGCCATGATATGCTTTTTCTTCTCTTTTAGTTGCATCAACCTCCAGGGCAATGGTTTTCCAGCCCTACTCAAGGTATGTGAACATATGTGTGCCAAATCCCTAAGAACCAATGACAAGTTGAACTTGAAGAATGGAGGTGAGATATGGGGCTTATAATGTGACATGGAAAATATTAAGTATGATATAGGGAAGAATGGAACACACTATCTCAATCTTGGCTTTCTTGGTAGTGCTCCTTTGGTACCCTAAGGAGGTCCCATTGGACTAGGGCTAAAGATTAACCCCCTCATGTAAGATGAGAGAACAAATTATGCCCAAGATCTGTTAATCTTCTAGATCACCCTATTATCCAAACTAAATGCCTAGAACAAACAAGTATAAGCAACTGATTGCAAAATGATCAAGATACCTTTTGAATAGTAGCCCACCTTCATCCAAGTGTAAATGTTGGATGGTGAGAGGCACATGGCAAATGCAACTAGCGGAGGCATATGGCATGTCATCGTCAAATAGTGGCTAGCAGGGGTTGATGGTTGGCGCATTGTCCAATGTAGGAGAACAATTTCCTCCTATAGGGTTACCCATTTTGGTGGGTAACAAGTCCCACACAGTTTGTAAATTGATTCAAATGTTTAAATTTTTAGTGCATGGTAAGTAGATTCTACACTTGAAAAGTTACTCCTAAAACTCTAGGTAACTACAAACGCTGTTCTTCAATTGAAATTGCAACTTACAAATGTTTTAATCTACAAAAGCAACATATTGAAACAAACACCAAATACATATGCTCAACATTGAGACTCAATTTTACGTCTCTATTTTTATTCAAATTTAAAAATAGTGGGCTAATGTACTCTCAAACTAGCAACTATTAAATTGCTCATTGTTCCATATTCTAACCTCTTTATACAATAGGAGAAAGAGGAAGGTACAATGAATTTAGACACATGCACAACAACATGCCCACTGAAAGTACCCTAATGCGCCGTCCTTGCATGAATAGAGGAGCCTAGAGAAGTATGCCTCTACTGGAGAACCAAGGCATGCAAGCATTCATCCTCCTAGAGATCTGTGCCTAAACTAAGCCAAAGAATTCACATGCATGAGTGCCTAGTCTATTTGGGGAACTGCACGTTTTTACTAGCTATGCATGCAACTAATAACTAAAGAAGAACTCTAATAGAATTGAAGTGCTAAATATGGAAAAGGTCTAAAATAGAATTGAACCATTGATGGTGCATGCATCCTCCATCTACTTCTCTTTGTAAATGTCCTCGTGCCATCATTAATTGTTGTATAGAACTATTAAAGGAGGGCATATTGTTGTTGTTGTCTAGTGTATTAGAAGAGAAAGGTACAATAGTTGGAACATAACATGGGCTACACACAGGGAGATAAGATAAGATAAGATAAGATGAATGTGTTAATCTACAACATATGATCACAAAAGTGGGTCAATGGGATTGTGTTAGGTACAATGATGTCTATGCCAAGCGGGAGCACTAAAGTAACTCTTATATAAAAGCAAGAAACAAAAAATAAAAGAGTAGTCTATTCTAAAATCCTAGAAGGTCAATTCTAAAAAATGGAGAGGAGATCTAGGAGAATGTTGTATCAGATAAGTGGCTCAATAGCCTATGGTACTGGTGGTAAGAGGCAATCTTGGTTCACCAGAGCTCTCGCTCCTAACATCCTAGGTTGAATGGAGAAAACTCAACATAGATGTTTATCTAGAAGAATAATATGGTGAAAATCTCGAATTATTGTTGTGTGGCTATTTGGAAGGAGGGGCCCGTTGCTATGATTTGAAATATATCAGTTGGTGATTGTATTGTTTGTTGGTATGAGGTTTATTCTAGTGGTGTTGCTAGGATCTCATGGAAGTGGGAATGTAGCTTCGTGTCTTCACTGATATGGAATCATCTTTGTCCATTTGCTGCTTGGTGCCCTATTCAGAGCCATCATAAAAAATGAAGTAATTTGTTGAGTGGAAGCTAGTCTAGGGAGTGGATGTGGTTAGAGGAGAGACGAGTGGGAGGGGGGCTCTCGCATGTATAAGGCCAAGCATCTCTAGTTAGGGTACGTAATTTTTTTTTGCCAAAGTGTTTGTTCTTGGAAGGGACAATGGAACTGTGCTTGGATCTCATAATAAACTGTGCAATGGAAGATGAAGTGCTTCTCAGTCTACACCTCACAAAGCTAGCACAATTGGTAGATCATACCTGATCAACTAATCTAGTGATCAATCTCAATCTGTAGCCAATGAGATCCAATTATAAATTGGCCCAAAGGGATTTGAAGAGTGTGCAACAAATGGCAAAACATGTAATGGGGCCGAACAATAAATCTATCCTTCATAACCATAAAGTGCTCAGCATAGAAGGTCAATTTTGGGTGCAATCGACCTTGTAGGTTAATCTAAGTTGTAGGTGTCCCGTTTGATGACCCTGTTCATCTTTTATTGTGTAGGTACAAGGTGTCTGATTGTGTTAAGGGAATATTTGAATGGAGGGAGTTCAACCATCATAACACCAATAGATGCTAGGAGAGTGGAGACCCTTAGGGATTAGTCTTGGATCGACTAGTTTGGTACTGGACTTGTCGTTTGGTCTTATCTGGGGATTGTTTCAAGGGTTGATAGGGTTTGTCATTTGGTCTTATCTGGGGATTGTTTCAAGGGTTGATAGGGTTGGGTCACTCTATATCAGCTCGTTTCGTTCTAAGTTGACTAATTTTGATAACTTTGGTGAACTTTTAGGAACTCAAGTATGCCTCCATTACCGTCACTAATTGCTTAGCTTTTCTAGGTCCATTTAATTGTCATACAACTTGATGTATACCTTTGCCTCAACTTTTAATCAATGCTTGGATCTTTGGGGCTTCTTGTGAAAATTCCTCAACATGAATCCTTACTGCAACAACTGATGATATTACTCCTATTTGTTAAATTCCTTTAAGCAAATTATTTGTAGTTTCCTACGGAAAATATCGTAATACATACAATGCAACCTTCACTTAGGGTCTAGATCTTCCCCTAGCTCTTCCTTAGGGCGTCATTCTATCTTGAGTTTTCTGCATTCAACCTTGGTTGTTAGGAGATAGAGTTTTAGAGGGTGATGACCCTGTCCCTAGATCCATTCCCTTTGTACATCTACCTCCCATTTTGGCAGCTTGCACTTGGATCAAAGGGTTTTCCCATTTTTTCGCATATAGACTTCATGTTTTTACTTTACTTCTTGTTCTTTATGTAGGAGATCTTTTAGTACTCCTGCTTTATATTGACATTATTGTACTCAATAGTCCCATTGACATACTTTTGTTGATTTGGATTAGATCATTATATTGTTTGTCATCCATCTCGATTCTTTCAGAGTGGAAAAAGTGGAGGAATCGGCTCACAGGACCCTTTTTATCGGTGGGATCCGGTTTGGCTAATTGGGGTTTGAAAACTTCTGTAAGTGTTTAGAGGCATCAAATGACGTTTTTTGGGGGTAAAACCATGTCGCTTTAGCGCAACACCTTTCCTTGCTATTCTACACATAGAGACCTTTCCAACGACACAAGAATCACGTCAATCAGAATCATAGTTATCAGAACCGGACCGATCATCGAATAGGTAGACCACTTAGACCTGGAACTCGTCAGAACTAGATGGAAACCGGCAAAAAAACTGGACCAAAAAACGGTTGAACAAAATACATAAAATATTCACATTTTAAAGAAAAACATATATATTCATGTGCATCCATATAAATTCAAACCATTTATACACAAATATGACGAAAATTCTCATTTATATAGCAAGAGTGCGTAATACGATAATACCAAAATAGCACTTAGTGCAATAGATGTCTGGAACAAAATACATCAAGATACAGGCTCAAAATGGCCTTTGAAATCCAAAAATAAGCATAGTAGTAAGTACTAAACTACAATGCTAATCAAAATTAACATCCTTAGCTTCCCCCTCATTTTCATCCTCAAAATTAGTAGTAGCAGATTGAGGATCTATAGTGAGATTTTGATTTGATTCCCCTCGCTCTGAAGGTGGAGTTGGAAGTGGGTTTAAGTCCATCCAAGAAAGATCTTCATTGTCAAATGCTAGTTCTTGGGTCTCTACAATAGACTTTGATGATGGATCAAAGTCATCCAAAGTTATGTTGCTTGATTCAGGTGTCTTGTTCAATAATTGGTTTTGCCTCAACTTGAGGTTGTATTGAATATAAACCATGTCATTCAACCGTTTTTGCTCCAAACACTTCCTCTTCTTGGTGTGTATTCGTTCAAAAACACTCCAATTCCTTTCACACCTAGAAGCACTACATGTTTGGCTCAATATCCGAATTGCAAATTTTTGCAATTCAGGGCATTGACTACTAAACTATTGCCACCAATAGGCTGCAATAAGAGTTGAAAGAAAATAATTATTAGCAAATAATTTTTAAAATTTGAAACTTGGATTGAACTTCTAATTCTAATTTTATAAAGCCTTTTAATGAGTAAGATAATTTCAAAACTTTGAAATTGCTAAATTCTTACCTGGTGGATCCTTTGCTCTCCTTCTTACAACCATAGACATCCCAAAGGTACCAATACTCTTATGGAAATGGAAGAGCTGGCTATGTATCCGGTCCCGGGTCTCTGGATCTTGGATCACGTGCTCAATGGATTTGTACAATCCCTGAGTTACCTCCACATCTTCTTGAAAATCTTTACTATAACGGTACCTTCAAAATTTAAAAGACAAAAAACATTCATCAACTGATTTTGAATATTTGGAAAAGCATTTCTAAATTCTAATGAATCATTGAATAATAGAACTTGTAAACTTTGAAAATTTTAAATTCCATACCTTGGGTTTAAGTAATAGCTAGCTGCATGTAAAAGTCTATGGAGTTGTTTGTTCCATCTTTCATCGATGGTTCTTCATAGAGGAAGATACTTTTGTCTTTTATTCCCATATGCTTCCTTTATTGTCTCTTTGGCCTGATCCATGGCCTCATAAACAAAACCCATGACGGGTTTATTACCATCCGGAACACTTTCACAAGAGGCTTGCTAAATAGAAATATCTCTTCTGCCTTTCTCTAAAAATATGTAGGTTTTAACCTCGTATAGAAATTACCTGCATACAAATTCTAAAACACAGAAAATAAACAATTGCGAAGAGCATAACACATAAAACACATATACATAGAGATTTTCCCCTGGATCCCAAAACCTGGGACTACAGCTTTATTTTCATTATGTTCCTTTCAATGTTACAATACATATTTATACATGCCGAAGCATCCAATACCATGGACCGAAAACCATCGCGTCTAAAACCATGTGCGAAAATCATGCACAAAACCATAGGTAGGTCCGCCCAACCTAATATAGAGTCCAAAAAAAATAAATTTTTCAGGGGCGCTGCCCCGGACCCCATAGAGGGGGGTTACTTGCCCCCTTCAAACCCCCTATAACCCCCCGCTACGCAATCGACGCAACGAAGGGGGGGCTCTGCCCCCCCTCTAACCCCTCGGTTAACTACGTGGGCTAGTTGTGGAAAGAATATAACACAACCCAACAAAATATTTTTCAAATACTTTGTCAACAATCTATTTCCCTTTTGCCTTTTTTCTCCACTGAGAGGCATTCTATTCATCAGAAGCAAACATCTTTCTCAAGTTTCCTTTTTGCTGAACAAGGGATTGCAACGAAAGAAAGTTTGTTGCAAATCATGTGATGGTTGACCGGACAAGCTCTTTACCCTCAGCATGTTTCCTCGTAAGGCTCAAAACCCATGAGTGGTTGTAGATGTATCTAGTGATGGATTTTGCTTCTTCCACACACTTCTTCAGCCACTCAATTTTACCATTGTCCTTAAGCATGAGGTCCAAACAATGGGTTGCACGTGGTGTCCACCAAATGGTGGGGTGTTTTTCCTCCAACAACCTTCCAGTTGCAACATAGTTGGAAGCATTATCTGTGATCACTTGCACAACATTCTCAACCCTTATTTGCATAACCACTTCATCCAAAAGATGAAATAGCAATTGTGCATCCTTTAACTAATTAGATGCATCCACAGATTTGAAAAACATGGTGTCTTTTGGGCAAGCAATCAAGAAATTCAATATGGTGCGGGATTTCCCATCAGTGCATCTATCAGACGTAATTGTGCACCCTGTTTTGGTCCATGAGTGCTTGAACTCTGCAAGGTACTCTTCTATTATTTGTATCTGATTTTGTAAAAGTGGGCCCCTAATGTCATGAAAACTAGGGCCTTTGAAGCCCGAACCACATGCAGCCATAGCATCAATTGTAGACTGGTAATGTGGAGAATTAGTAGCATTGAAAGATATGTTTTCATCATATTGCCATCTAGCAATGCATTCCCAAGCAACTTCCCTCTCTATCTTCTTCCATTTGGCATCAATAGTGGGTTAAGCACCAGGGGTTGTGCGAGGCACAAAGAAAGAGTCAAGATTCCCTGCATGTGCCCTTTTCAAACTAGATGAACTAGGGTGAAGCATGCTCATCTCCAAGTCTAATAGGGAAACTAGAGGCATCTTCAAAACTTGGAATATGGTCTTCAAGATCAGGGTCCATGCAAGGGGCATTATCTTTTGAACTTTTGCCTGTGTCCTTTTCAATTTCACTGCTCTTGCTCTTTTCTTCATGGAAGTTTTCAATTAAACCCATCATGTGATTTCTTACGTCATCAAAAACTTTGTCACAAGGTTCTACTTGGCCTCTCCAATGAGCTAAGTGTTCCTTAATCCTATGAATCCCCCACCTTTAACAATCTTCCCACAATAGTTGCAAACTTTTTTTCCAACTTTATTCAAATGGCAATGTAACCATGCTGGACCATTCTTGGTTCAAGGGGCCATGGCAACCTCTACAATCAACAAATACAAATCTGTATACAAAGCCCTAACATTTCTTACTTTTTAGGGTAAAAAAAAAGATCTGCATAAAAAGCCCTATAATTTTTTAATTTATAATGAAATAAACAACAAATTTTAACCAAAAAATAGAAGAATATTAAGTGCCTTAACATACCTAGAGAAGCCTTCCAAAAATTGAAAACAATAGCAGCTCCAAACAGCAGCAAAAACAACAGCAAAAAGCAGCTACCAAAACCCCTTTCTGTCACCTCCAAGAACAGCTAAAAACCAAAAAAAATATGCATACAAAGCCCTAGAAATTAGTATTTTATAGGGGAAAATTAATTTTTAAGAGATATAAAAAAGATATAAAATAATGATCTGAATACAAGAAAAAGCCCTAGCAAATATTGAATCTTAATTTCTAGGGTAAAAAAAGGATCTGCATAAAAAGCCCTAGATTTTTTTTGTTTGTTTTATTTTTAATTTATAATGAAATAAACAACATTTTTTAACAAAAAAAGAAGAAGATTAGGTGCCTTGACATACCAAGAAAAGCCTTCCAACAATTGAAGACACTAGCAGCTCCAAACAACAGCAAGAAACAGCCCCCAAAATCCCTTTGTCACCTCCAAAAATAGTTAAAAGCCAAAAAGATATGCATACAAAGCCCTAGAAATTAGTATTTTGTAGGGTAAAAAAAACAAGAATTTTTAAGACAAATACAATGAAAAATTAAATTAAACTTAAAGATCTCAATAGAAAGCCCTAGGAAATATTACTTTCTAGGGTTAAAAAAAAGAATTCTTTTTAAGAGATTTACCAGAATTTAAATAGAAATCTACATAGAAAGCCCTAGAGATTTTTAACATAAAAGCCCTAGAAATTTATAAGAAAATTTCTAGAAATCTTTATAAAAATTCCCTAGAAATTTTTAACAAAATTTCCTAGAAATTTTGAACATAATTCCCTAGAATTTTTTAACATAAAAGCCCTAGAATTTTTTAACAAAATTCCCTAGAAATTTTTAACAAAATTTCCTAGAATTTTTTAACATAAAAGCCCTAGAATTTTTTCACATAAAAGGCCTAAAAAATTTCACAAAAGCCCTAGAAATGTCTAACAAAAAGCCTTGGAAATTTTTAACAGGGAAAGCCCTAGCGAATTAAAAATTTTTAGCCAAAAAAAAGAAGAAAATCAGGTGCCTTTACATACCTGAAACTAACAACAGGCTTGCAGCTCCAAAATTTGAAAAAAAAAAGCAAGCTACCAGCTCCAAACAGTGGCAAAAGGCAGCCCCAAAAGCCCCTTCAGCCGCCTCCAAAAAACAATTAACAGCCAGCCCACAATCCTTAGCAAAAAATCTCTTGAAGCAGCTCTAATTCTTTGAATTTCTCCAACAAGTTTTCTCCAGTTGAGCCCTTCAATAAGATCTCCAATCCTGCACAAAACCCTCTTAAGAGTCCAAGGACCAAAAACCCTGCAAAATAACAAATATCTCCAAGAGTCCAAGGACCAAAACCCACTCACAAATCTCAGCTCAAGAAATACAAGCTGGAATGAATAGTGTGGGTGAAATAGAGGGGGTGAGGGTCATTAAATAAGTTTGAGAGGGGCTGGGATTTACTTTTTTGTGGGCCAGCTAAACAAAAATTAAAAAATAAAAATAAAAAGACCTGTCCCAACTAAGAAAAAGTATAAAAAAACCAACAAATAATTAAACTAGCAATTAAAATGGGCCCCAGCTAAAAAAATTAAAAATAAAAAAATGGTTAAAAATTTCGGTCGCTGGGCCCTGTGCTGGTCAATTTCGACGCCTTTATTGAATTGGCCTTTTCTGGTCTGTTGCCCCGGTCCGAACCGGTTTGAGGCTAAAAACAGCCGCACCGGCTGGTTCAAAACGGTCCGATCTGGTCCTAATAACACTAATTGGAATCTGTTATGCCACTCAAAAGTTGACCTTTCTGCTTTCACCACTATATTTCGAGAGGATGCCACGTTAACCCCCTTAATTCATGGAAAAGGGGTTGGCCATGTAATTATGTTGTAGAAGACTCTAGAGAGTCTATATTATAACTCTGGTTAAGAGTTGAAATAGTCAAACCTAACTACTAGTAGACTATCTGACTGTGTTATAACTGGGCCACTAGGAGGAAATGGGGTTCCATTCTTTCGAGTGCATTTGTTCCATAGCTGAGCAAAAATAGCCGAGAAGGATAGGAGATAGAGCAAACATAGAGGATTTTTGCACTGTAGTAGCCACAATGCACATGCCATACTTCTTTGTACTCCCAATCATTTTCTATTTAGAGAAAGAGAGCAGAGCGACGTCACCTTCTAGTTGGGTTTTTCTCCCAAAAGGGTTTCCCAGGTCATATCTTGTGTCAAATGTGTGTAAGCTTTTATTTCCCTGTTCTCTATTTTCTGCATAATTTTTATTTTGGATACATGCACTATTAACAATGCTCTACAAATCGAAAAAATAAATAGAACTACAATAATGTAGAATTTCAGATTTTAAATATAATTTTATTAGATCTGTTGTGACGAACTGTCCATTGGAATATCCACGGCAGTTTATGGATCATTTGCTGGACATTAATATAATTATCTTATCTTATTTGATGCAGCCTTCTATCAATTTCTTTTTATTGCTTTATATAGGATGTAGCTACTAGCTGCCTCTGAATGATTATAGCTTTATACGATGCCCCATTTATCTGCTTTCAATTTTGTGAACATCTTGATAGTTGTGCATTGAGAAAATTCATGTACACTGCACAATTGGATAGATGTATCTGTGAAAGTTGATATGTGTCTCTTACCTGCATAAAAAATATACATGAAAATTGTCACATGGAACAAAAAGTTCTTCTTTTGGCAAATATTCTTCTTCCAAGAAATTGCTATAATATTTAAATGCATTGACAGTTGATCAATATTTTTGTTCTTACAGGACAAATATTTGCAAAAGGTTCACTTTAGCCGCCATGATGTTCCCATCCCAGATTTTATGCAGGTTTGATGATTGATTTTCCATGTCATTTAGTTGTTAAGCTTGCAGGGTATCAATTTTTATCATTCTTGTGTTCTAGGTCTTGGAGAGATTACTGATGATTCAGCTATGGACTTGATGGCAGATTGATTGCTTTGAAAGTGCAGAGAAAGCGGGTGCTTTGTTTTCGTATCCTATGGTGATCAAAAGTAGACGCCTTGCTTATGATGGGCGAGGCAATGCTGTTGCATATTGCAAAGAGGACATAACTGCAGCTGTATCTGGTAAAGTGCAATATTTGCCTATCCATGCAAATTGGAAAGGAATTAAAAACATAGACAAATTTGTAAATGAGTTCAAGGATTTATTGATTGTCATTATATGTTATCATCTACGGTATATTGTTGTAATCAGTAACAAATAATACAAATACCACATCACTGGGAAACAATCGTCCAATTTATTTATTTTCTATTCTTTCCATTTTTCAAAATTTCTTCTTTTTTGAGAATATATTTGTTTAATATATATGTCTAGTATTGCCATGATTATAATTTTTATTTCTAGTTAATTATGTTTTCATGCCACAAAGTGTGGGCATCTGTTATCCCATGACTATTGTTTCAAAAACGTTCATGGACCTTCAAGATGGAATAATATCTTACTGTGTGCCATGTGGTAGTGCTTTTGTTGCAAAATCAGTGGCAGAGGAGGAATGTTCCAGTCCCAATAATTGGTACATTAATGGGCCTAGATAAGATAAGATAATTTTATTTATGTCCAACAAATTACTGCAAAAGTATGTCAATGGGACTTGTTACTGATTGAACTTGCTCTTCAGTTACAAACTCCCAACAATGGTTACAAGCGTAAGGGTAACTCAAAAGGGTTATCACTGTCACCACAATAGCACCTCTCCTCACTAAAGATTGGCTCACCTCTGGCACAAAAGGGGTATCCCTAGGGTTAAGATTATTAAAGCTTTATGCAAATGAGGCTTAGGTAAAAGTTAAAATGAAGAGTTCCTTTAGTAAAATAGAAATCTAGATGATTTAGTAACTTTATATTTCATGGTGGTTGAAGGTGAGTGACTAGTACCGATAACCTGATTGAGCATATGGAGTCTTAGGGTTTCTAGGAAGGCTGAGGTCTATGAATGAATGGCGGTAAATATGTTGTTATAACATGCATAAATTCATATATGAATGCATGACCCAATTTATGATAATTAACAGATTTGTATGCCCTTACAAGGTGCTCTTCTTCTGCACAGCCTAAGACAATATGAAGATATTAAGTTCAAGCTGAAATACACCATGTACACTTCAATGAAATGCCATAACATTAATGATTCATATTAAGAAGTAAAAGAAGCAAGAAGATGAATAGATAGAACCTCTTTCAATCCCCTTTCTCAATGACAGATCTGCCCTATATGATGCCCTTATTGCAGCAGATTTAATAGAAGTTTCCAGCGCATAAAATCAACAAGTTGAAGTGAATGAACACCAGACATGTGTGGATAAACCTTTGATTCACTTAACCTTCATGAGAAGAAGTATAAGGCTACAAGCCAAACACTAGAGTTCTTTCTCCAATTTCCCAATAATTATTACAGTGGAGGAAGCTTCTCTTATATAGAGTTGACGCACAAACCCTCAATCATAAAATAACAATATCTAGGTCTTAGATCTATGATCTCATCTAGGTAAGCATAAAGTATAGTATCCTATAACTATCTCTAAGACAAGTCAAAACGTAAGGCAATTGAATAAATGGACATAGTAGTAGGGATGCCTCTTGTCCTCTTCACATGCAAAATGCCTCATTGATCTAGGATCATTTGCTTGTATAGAACTCTTTCTTGTGCCATGCATGGCCTTAGTGCACAAAGCAATCCATTAGTTGACCTCAAGAGATATGCGAAAAATCAATAATTAAGAGAACGCTCTCCTAGATTAGGGAATCAGCACCCTTAACAAACAAAAGCATGCACAAGATGGTATAAATATCTTAGGGTGCTTTCTCTAGGAAGCCATCAAACTCGCCCCCAAGGTAATCTCATGGACATATGTGCAAAAGGGATTCATTTAGCTGTTATAACCGCATCTATGGATGAAAGAGATCTCAAATAATGTGCCAAAGAGTAGATCCATTTGCATGTATGATTTGTAAATTGTCGTGGATATTCCATTGGACAATTTTGTTAGACTTTCATGAACCCAACACTCGGTATTTGGTTCCCAGCAATTGCTAAGCAGAATGAATACACGGCCAGATTCCTAACTCATAAAAATATAGCAGAAGCAAGAATTACTTGATTTGAATCACACACACATACATATTTATGCCCAATCAATAGTGCTTCATTAATAAATTAATCACCAAACTTACTTGGGCTCCTGTACCAAGGATAATTGCCCAACTAAGAAAATATAACACTGATCACCAGCCTACCACATTCTCTCGAACCTAGCACACGCTCATTAAGGAGCCTCTCTCAATCTTGTGCTACTGTTGTGTCTAGGCACCTCACATTAGGCTCAATTTATAACTTTTCTAGGCTAAGATCGATGACCAAAATTAGCTCGTCAAGTTAATTGAAGATAAGTTAATTTACTTTAGTTAACTATGCTATCTTTAGCTTTCTCTACTTTAACTCAAGTACATGTCATAAATTTAGTTTTCCTTACATGCACATCACATCAACATGCGTGCAACTCACTTGCACACTTTGCATGTCGAATGCAAGCTCCTAACTAGGCAAATCAAGGTCCTAGTCAAGACACAAGGCTAGAAGTGTTTGAAAATGTAAAGTAACAACTTGTAATTCTTATTTTCCTTAACCTTAATATTTGCTTGTGAACTTTATTAGTCTTTCTTTATGTTCTTTAGTTAGATGTTTTTATCAAACAAATATCAAGAATGAAATAGCAACAATAGAGGACACATAAATTAGGCTCTCAGCCAGGGCAAAACCCCTCCAAGGGAAAAACCCGGAATAACTCTTATCTTCTTAGAATCTACTTGAAACGAGACACAAAGACCCAACCCTAGACCAAGTCCTTCTCCAAGTACCAATTCATCCCTTCCAACAAGTCCTTCCTTGAACCTGCACCAACTGGCTACGACCTACAACTTCGACCTGCTAGCCTGAACCCTACAACTCGCAAGCTAATTTGACCTTTTGGTCTATTACCTCAATTTTGCACCTTCAGCCTGTTACCTCAGTTTTGTACCTTTGGTCTGTTCTGCACCTTTGGCTTAGTTTTGTACCTTCGGTCTATTTTGCACCTTCGGCTCATTTTTGCAACTTTGGCTTAGTTTTGTACCTTCGGCCTGTTCTGCACCTCAGTTTCGTACCTTCGGCCTGTTCTGTACCTTCGCTAGAAACTTCAGATGTGATGATCGAATTTGTCTTGGTTGAATGAGTGCTAAATGAGATCGAACTATTCCTTTATATAGACTTCTCAAGGGGTCAAATTCCCTCCTTTAGGCCAACTTGATGTTTCCAGGGCCGATTTGTACTTTAGGAGATTCCAAGACTTTCTAGACTAAAAAATAATTCTTTTTATAAATACATTTTGCCCAAAAGGGTCTTATAAACATGATGTTGACTCCTTAGACTCATGAAAATAAATCCTAAGACCTAACAGACCCTAGAAGCATGAAAAACATGCTTTTACCTGGAGGACCATCAATAAAGAGCATGAAACCCATGCTTTAATAATAATAACTTTTTCTTTTCTTTCCTTGTTTGTTACATAGGATATATATTGAAATGGGTACAACAACAATTATGAAGACCGAAACTAGTTACATTTTCAACACTCCCTCTTAACTAGGGAGCTATTCATAATTGTACAACTAGTACAACATCATATTTCAAATTGAAGGGTTTTCACAAGAAGAGTTGGATTGATAAGCCATATTGTAAGCATCATCATCATGACCAACATTGTCTCTGAGGCCTAACTAGACAAGCTCTTCTTTAATTAAGAGCATTATGCTGGGAGGCTTTATGTGTGATACCACACTACCTCTGCAAGGCACATACCCCATCTGGATGTCGACAAGGTATGTCCTTTTAGGACTATTCTTATCTTGGATCTCCAATCCCGAGCCCTCAAAGAATATCAGTCCTCTTCGACAACTCTTACCTTGGATACCTGTCCCATTCTCAAAGACTGTCAGTACCTTTCCTTTCTTGGATGTTATATCCTGAAGGAAATCACAAATGATTATTCAATCCTTCACCATTCTTTCTTCAACACTTGAAGAAGAGAATGCACATGTGATGTTCACCATCACTCCCTCTCAACCAGAGAGGACATCCCTATTCTCTTAGAGAATAGATCCCCGCTCCTATTCAAGGAAACTCTTTTTGCTCCCTCTTAAAACTAGAGGAGATTCCAGATTTCTTTTCAATAGTTGAAGCCAACACCACAATCCTTATGGCTGTTCTACATGAGAGTATCAACTACTTGATCTTCATAGCTATATGGCTCCCTCTTTCCTTCACATCTCTTGAGGTTGCTTCCTTTCGAGGTATCATGGAGCTATATTCTCTCTTTAATCTTGTGACAGGATTCAGGTCATCTTTCTTGCTCATCACTTTCATCTTCAACATCACAGATAAAGGCATTGTATTGAGCCTTTCCAATCTTCAAGTGGATCATAACTTCCTCATGAAAGTGATCTCCTTTGACCTTCAGGTTATCATCTCACACTACTAACTTCTAGTTCCAAGATGAACACATCTTTGCCTTCATAGTTGCCAAGTACTAGGTCTTGAGATTTCCTCAATACTTTCCATTCATATAGTTGTACTTGCCTCAACTGTCATCATGAATTCTTGCAACATCTTTTCAGGTAGCAAAATAATATGTTAACCACTTAACTAAACCATAAATAAAATAGACTTACCTTACGACGATGACCTTCTCGTTCCATCAATATCCTCATTGGCCATCTCCATTTGAACCTTCCTTCATGCATCAAAGTGCCCAAAGATTGAACTTGATTGCCAAGTTACAACTCTTTCTTTTCCGAAGATTATACTGGATGTTAATTATTATCTTACCTATTCTAGAGAAAGTTTTAATCTCTTATACATCCTAAAGTAAGTCAAATTCTATTCTTTTCCAACATCATAAATACTTAAGCATAATTTTTTAACCAACTTTCTTTTCACAAGATTCTCTCTCTCTCTCTCTCTATATATATATATATATATGAATCTTATCTAGAGTTTTCTTTTAACATGCATTCCTATGCTTTCGTCCAATCATCTAGCTTTATGCCCTAAAATGACCTTGCAATCCGACCCTATTGCATTCCTTCATCCCTTTACTAGTATTGATTCCACATTACATGGAATGTATACTACCCTTGTCACGATGCCTTTCCCAAGTACCTTTCACAATGATGGTCCTTCTAGGATCATGATGATCCATTTAGGCAATATGATAACATCTAACATGATGTTAGATAATACTTGGATGAATATTATGCAAAGATAGTCTATCTATCTATCTAGATGATCTCTACAAAGCAACTTAATCATGTAAACTCTAAACATGACACTTCCATATGCTTCTCTCTATGATGCTATACATAATCAAGATTAATAATGCATACTATCTAAAGAAAATAACAATTTTTTATAAAGAACCTCACAGTAAGTGATCCTTCTTTAGTAGTAAAGATCCTTCACTTCTTCCTCTTCGCCTTCCTCTCAGGTTCTCCCATTGCTTCGACTACATGAGCTTCACTCCTTTCTTTTCTCTTGTTGTTTTGTTGGTTTGGGCAGTCCCTCTTAAAGTGTCCAAACTCATTTCACTTTAAGCGTTGAACCTTGGACACGTCTTTCTTCTTGGACTTACCAAACTTTCCCATTTTTTGCTTCTTGGCTTGGACTAAAAAGGTTTGAGATTTCTCATCTAATCCAATATCATCCTTGACCTTGATCCTTGATTCTTCCAATATGCATTGGGCCCACAACTCAAAAAAAGGCAGTTGAATCCTTCTTGGAGTAGATGCTTGTTGCCAAGTTGCTCCATTCTGGTGGCAATGCATTTAGGAGATAGATGGTTACTTCTAAATTAGTAATTGGTTCCCTAAGTCCTTGCGGATGGTCTCTTAGTGGAGAGACTTTCATGAGAAAGGATGCCACATCCTCATCCTTTGATTTCTTCATTCTATATAACTTATTCCACAAAGACATCTTGTGTCTTGTTGTACTTAAAGGGTACAAATTCACTAGCTTGTCATACATAGCCTTGGAAGTCTTCAAGTTTGCAACAAATGGAACAAGAGAATCCTTAATTGATTCAACTATGATCCTTTGAGCCCTTACTTCCCCTTTCTTGTACTTTGCTAGTTCTTGTGTCTTGTCTTTGCTTGGTTCAATGATTTCCCTAGTAACATATTCCATTACTTCTTGTTTTATGAGTATCAAGTCAATTCTTTTTTTCCATGCTAGATAGTTTGATGCCCAAGCAAGCTTATTGCTCTCCTTGCAGAAAGAGACCATATGACTTGTAGATTCAGACATGATGTAATGCTATGATACTTGAGACCAAGATTCTCTTTGATGATGTCTTGAATCTTCTTGATGCCTTAAAGATCTTTGAAGAGACTTTCTTGAAAGATGTTCCCTAGGATTCCTCCAACAACAACTTTCAAGAGTGATGAGTGATAACATGATTCCTTGATGCTTTCTTCAAAGAGTTTTGCAAATGAGTCTTCAACTAGATCCCTTCAAGAGATAATCTTCCTTGTAGTCTTCTTCTTCAGGCTTTGAGAGTTTCCTTTTTCCTATCCCTTGATAAGTAAATCCTTCTAGTGTCCTTCCAACAACCTTCCTTGTTCACCTTATCTTTGATACTATGCTGGAAAATGTAAAGTGGTAGCTTGTAATTCTTATTTTCCTTAACCTTAATATTTGCTTCTAAACTTTATTAGTCTTTCTTTATGTTCTTTAGTTAAATCTTTTCTTCAAACAAATATCAAGAATGAAATAACAACAATAGAGGACACATAAATTAGGCTCTCAGCTAGGGAAAACCCCTCCAAGTGGAAAACCCGAAAAAAACTCTTCTCTTTTTAGAATCTACTTGAAATGAGACGCAAATAACCAACCCTAGACCAAGTCCTTCTCCAAGTACCAAGTCAGCCCTTCCAACAAGTCCTTCCTTGAACCTGCACCAACCAAATACGACTTGCAACTTCGACTTGCCAGCTTGAACCCTACAACTCGCACAACTACTTTGATCCTTTGGTCTATTACCTTAGTTCTGCACCATCGACCTGTTACCTTAGTTCTATACCTTCGGTCTGTTTTGCACCTTTGGCTCAGTTCTGTACCTTCAGCCTATTCTGCACCTTCGACTCATTTCTACACCTTCGAATCATTTCTACACCTTCGGCCTATTCCGCACCTTCGACTCAGTTTTGTACCTTTGACTTGTTCTGTACCTTCACTAGAAACTTCAGATGTGATAATCGAATTTGTCTTTGTTGAATGAGTGCTAAATGAGTTCGAACTGCTCCTTTATATAGCCTTCTCAAGGGGTCGAATTCCCTCCTTCAAGCCGACTTGATGTTTCCTGGACCGACTTGTACTTTAGGAGATTCCAAGACTTTCTAGACTAAATACTCATGACAATAAATCCTATGATCTAACAAACCCTAGAAGCATGAAGAACATGCTTTTACATAGAAGACCATCAATAAAGAGCATGAAACCCATGCTTTAATAATAATAACAACTTCTTCTTTTCTTCTCTTGTTTGTTACATAGGATGCATATTGAAATGAGTACAACAACAATTTTTAAGACATAAACTAGTTACATTTTTAGCAAGAAGTACCTTCTGAGCGACAAAGCTCAACACTCCCTCTTAGCGAGGGAGGTACTTCTGAAAGAATCTCCTCCACCTGGATCTGTCTCCAAGCCCATCTCAGTATTAGTGGCTGCTACTTTTAACATTGAAGCCTGTCCTGCTACCCTATCTAAAACTTTAGTTGAGAACCTTTCACATCCAACCATGCTCCTAAGCATCCATCAATGTCATATCATACTAGATGAGGCTCCTGGAAGTACTTGAAAAATCACTCTTCCTTGCCACCTAACCCCTCTCAACAAGTGACACTGATCCTGTATCCAAGATACACTTGGATATACCCACAGGTTGTCCCAAAAATCTATATGACTGCCCTTATCTGATGCCAAATTATAGTTGCATCAAGGGTTGCTCCTTTTGAATATAGAAGCACGTAATCATCTTGGAACAAAACTCTATATCTAGCATCCTTAAAGGCTGATACTGAGAGCATATGTACCATCAATCGTGGAACAAATAATATCCCTGTCACCTCCAAAAATCCACCAGACTCTAGTTGAAATCTGACACATCCAACCCCCTTCACTGCATGCATGATACTAGTCCCACTAAATACACTATAGTCTGAGCCTCTCTTTGAAATATTGCGGAACAATGACCTCATCCTTGTCATGTGGCTGGATGCTCTACTGTCCACTAGCCATAACCCATAGTCCTCATACACAACAATATTATTGTTAGAAACACAGGAAACTAGAGAAAATTTCTTGAATTTCTCCGTAAAGTCATCAATCTCAGTTGATGCTAATGCAACCACCTAATCCTCCTCCTCCTTCTTGTGTGGACACAAGCTCACACAATGACTAGTTTTGTGACACACAAAGCACTTTACTTTGCTCATGTCCTTCACAGAAGCAAATACCCCACTTTGCTTTCCTTTACCGTTTGTCTTTCCAGCAAGAGAAAAATTCTCCTCATCATCCTTTCCATCACGTTGACCTTTAGTTTTGGAACGTCTCCTTGTCTCTTCTTGTATGAAATCATTCTACAATCTATCCCAACTAGTCAGAGTCTCCCGTGCGACAATCCCATCAACAAAGGCGTCCCACTTCAGAGGAAAGCCTCTCAAGGCTAATCTAACCAACTCCTTGTTGTAAAGTGTAACTAGGTTCTGTCATCATAATGACATGATCTTTGTAATTAATGAAACAAAAGAAATAAAATTAATTTTTTGTATGCCTTGCTTCATGGGTTTCATGAGCAAGAGGTTTATTTCTTAGTGGCTCCCATTGAGAGCCTTAGGATTTATTATTGAGTCAAAGTGTCTATGTCCTGAAGAAGCTCTTCTTGAGCATGAGTCGATGTATATCAGTCTATAAATATGTCTAAATAGCCCTCCAAAATACAAGCACGGATCTCCTCTCTTGAAGTCAGCCTGCAAAATAAATTAAATAGATCTTGTCGGCTTGCATCAATAGACACATCCATTCATACTGTCATGTCGGCTTAATATGTGGGACGAATTACTATATATACCTAGCTAGGATCTTCGCATAATTACATTGAAAAACTCGGATTCATCTGAAGTTTCGGAGGGCAGTCATAGAAAGGATTTCAGATGTCATAATGGAGTAGTTTTGGAGGTCTGCCCACAATACACAAAACTCGGATACCTCTGCAATCTCAATGGGAAATTATAGTGGAACGGGACTTCGAAATCTCTGAGATTTCATTCATAATTGCTGTCATCAAGCTCGAATAAATTCAGTGAAGAGTACAAAGTTTAGATCCCTGTATTAAAGGATATCTTAGTGTTACATTAAAGTCAAATAAGCTTGAATTCGGGTCATAGTCAGAGTGATAAGAAAGGAGTCCTAGTTGTATGTCAAGATACATAAGGAACTCCTAATAGTGATAGCGAAGATCCTTCGTGGTGAAGGGACAACAAAGATACAAGAAAAGAGGATCTACAGTAGACAGTTCAGACGCCTCTTTGATGGACAATGCTACAAGAGTAGACAACTCAGATGAAGGATCTTAGATCTGGCATGAAGGAACAATGAAGACATTGCAGAGACTTTAGATGATGCAAGGTACTGTTCAAAGCTATGATGGAGATAGTACTTTGATGAGCTATGTGCTATGACTCGGTGCAGATCTACTATAGTCTCGATGCAACTACATTAAGAAGATCCTGATGCTATGATGAAGTCACAATGACAAGAAGGATCAAAGGAAAGAATAAGAGAAGAAGAAAAGACAATGTCTTGGTCTTTGAGTGGCTATTAGGTCAAGGGTCTTGGTCTTGGTCTTGTGTTCTTGTCTCTTTTGTTTTGGTAACTATTTGATGAAGTAAGAAAACACTCTCTAATAATAACAATAGAAGATTGTGCCAATAAGAAAACGTAAAAAGTACCTCACAAGTAGTTATCATCATGAGAAGAATCTTATTTGCCTGATTGCCCTAGATGCTAAGGTGTTGAAGTCAAAGGCAGGGCATAAAAGAGACATTCAAGGATCAAGTTTTAAGAAGGGCATCAAAGCAAGTTGAAGGTTCTTAAAGAAAAGGATCAAGATCTACATTGAAGAATCAAACCATTATTTTGATGAAACCCTAGATCGAGGAAGCAGTCTACAACAACAAGAGATTTTGTTTCCATAAGTCATCATCAAAAGGCCACCAAGACCCTCATCAAGTTGTCTACAAAGCAAAGTAGCTCAAGGACCTTAAAAACGAAGATCACATCATCTTGGAGAAAGTCGAAACCCTAGAAGCAATTTTGATCTACACTACAAAAGTGTTGACGAATCTAGGGCAAATAAGTGTAGCGTGATTCTTCTTGACTTGATAACAATTTGTGGAGTCTTTTCACTTTTTCTTGTTAGCTTAATCTTCTTCTTCTTCTTCTTATTAATGCATGTGTGTGTACTTCATCAAACTGCTACAAAAAACATAAGAACACAAGATGTTGGCTCTCTGCTAAGGCCAAAACCTCTCTTCTCTTGAGAGGAAAACCCTTGGGTAAGTTTTCTCTTATTGAAGCTTCTTATTGATCAATGCCAAACCCTAGACCCTTGACAAGAATATGCTCCAAGCACAAGTCAAGTCCTTTCTCCTTTCTGCACTTTGTTCACCGACACTTCCTGCGTATGGCACTTTGTTCCCCGACACTTTGTCGTCTTCCTTTCGACACTTCATTCTTCTTTCAACTTGTTGCTAAACCTTGTTGCACTTGCTTTAGAAGAGATACCTTTGATGACACCCTTTTCTCATGATGATTCCTTTCTTCTCTTCACCAATCAACGAACTTGTATGACTGTAATGGGAGGGCTGTTATGACAGTAGAGACAACCTCTTTACCTTAGCATGTGTGACTGTTTTCCTTGTGATGTTGACCTCTTCCTTCTTCGCTTGAGAGAGCTCCTTCTACGCTTGAGTGAGGGGCCTTATAGGCCTACTTAGATTGCCCAACCAACGAAGTTACGTGACTGTGATGATAGTGCTGTAATGATCGTAGGAAGAGGCTCTATTTCTCACACGTGTGACTGTTTTCTATCCTAGAAAACAATCATCTTAACTTCGGCCTAGAATTCACCTTGTATGCTGCACTATAGGCTCCCTTTCTTGTCACTCGATTACCCTTTACTCGCACCTTTTCTTCACTGATTTCAGAGATGGATTCTTGACGTTATAATGGAGTGGACAACCTCTATATATAGAGGATTGTCCCTCCTTTTAGGCCGACTTGAAGGTCAACTAGAAGACTGCAAGCCGACTTGACATTTATAATTCAGATTGCTTCTTTTGTAGGGGTCGTTGCATGGGGGAGACTTGTTGACTTTGCTTGGAGGTATTCTCTTGATTCTAATACATAAGCATATATGGTGTAACATGTCCTGAAGGTCTTCAACATTTTCTTTTGGCTATTTGACTCACCTATAGCACTTTAACATGTGCTAGACCTATCTCAATGAGTAAGAAACTCATTGATATATATTATAAAAATAATATTTCTTTTCTTGAATAAATACAAATATCAAAATTACATTTATGAAGACCGAACCTAGTTACATTTCCTTCAACAAAAAGAAAGCATATTGAAGGTGAGAAGGCATTGTCATCATATTCAAGGTTATAAAACAAACAAGGATCATCTCCTTGCCCTAGAAGAAGATCATTCGAGGAAGCAACAATTCGTCCTCATCAAAAGGAGCAACCTTTTCTATTGGAGAAAGGTTTTTTCATTTGAAAGAAGATCATCCAAGAGGAAGCTCTAATACATCTTCAACCATCATCAAAGTGATCAAGTAGAAGAGTTCATCTTCACTTGTCAAGTAAGCATCTTTCATTCTTTAATTTATTTGGTAAAATGACTTAGTGTTTGCGAGGAGATCTATAAATTGGATGGGTCATTTAACTGCCATCTCTGCAGATTTTCCAACAGTTTGCAAGTTAATTATTATTATTATCCAATTATAAGGTCACGGCCAAGCCAGACACCATTTTGGTGTATGAGATCCCCTTGTTTGTGGGACAAGGGACCCACCTCCTCGCAGTGATTTGACTGCTAAGTCTACAAAGGCATACATACTCTACCCCCGTCTGATTTTGAATCTGTGATCTCTTAGGAGGAAATACATGCTCTTAATAACAAGGATTGCTCAGGCTTTGGCAACAAATGGAAGAATTGGAAGAATGGAAGCAAAACATAAGGAATTTTTCCAATGTATATTAAAGAAAAAGTTTCAAGATATGAGAGAAGTCAAGCATGCAACTAATAATAAGTATGGGAGTAAGAAGGATCTCCCCATAAGAAGGAAAGGATCATGTACCTCAGTTAGAAGAGTTACCCCAGATTTTGAAGGAGCCTCGTCATTAAAGAAGACCTCATACTTTGGGAAGGAAGGACTCATGAGTCAAAGGAAGAAATATTTACTTCAGAGCGAGCTAGAAGCAAAATTTGACATAAAGGATCTTACACAACAACTTGGGACTTCAGGATAGATCGATTGGGTTGGCAGTGCTAATGTTGGAGATACTACTGATGATTGGAATTTGATATGGTTTCTTGGAAGAGCATGGAGCAAGATTTTGTTGCACTACGGTAGCAGAAGATATGGCAGCTTGTATAGTTAGCTATGAAGCAGTTTGGCCCCTGAAATTGTTTGATGAACTATTTGATAACATGTTGAATTTGACCATGATACTTTGTATGCAGATTGTCAAAAAACTCGGAAGGTTGAAGCACATTATGATTCATGGCATGATGCATGATGGAGCCGTGAAGCTACAATATATCTCCACTGACGAATAGGTAGCAGATACATTAATGAAGTCCCTTTGTAAGGGAAAGGATTTTTATTTTTTGAGACAAACTTGGCCTTGTGGATATCTTTTCCCTGTTTGAGATGACGTGAGGATGGACACCTTTGTTCTCCATGTGTCATGTACGATGGCCAGGACTAACAGTCGTAAATCTAGCACATGAACATGGATAGTGAGAATGGTGGATTGGATAAGCATCATGGATCAACATTCTTGAGACATGTATTGTGACTAGGACTAACAACCGTAAGTCAAGTACATTGATTTGGTATAAGAATGGTCCTGGGGACCAATATTTCCTTGTGTCAAGTATTATGACAATGGATTAGGAAATGGTCCCGTGAGGACATACTTTGGTGAACCTAGGTGGAGTATGTGCCTTAGGGAGGCGATGGTGTCCTATTGAATGCCTCCCAACATTGTGTTCTGATCTAGTGGAGAGATAGAGCGTACTTGTCAAGGGCTTGGTATTTTTGACAATGCTGGTTATGATGATGTTATCATCAACGATGCTTATCAATCTAGATCCTTTCTTATAGATGTCTTTAACCTGAGAATATTCCGACGAGTCATTATGAATACCTCCCTAGTTAAGAGGGAGTGTTGAAATTGTAGCTAGGGCCAGTCTTCATAATTGTCATTGTACTTGTGTCAATATATATTTTATGTAAAAACAAAAGAAGAAAACTATTATTATTTTCTAACGTGTTCTTCGTGCTTTTTTTTTGGTCAAAGAAAATGTAAAAGGGTGTTTTCTTCGTGATCCTTGTAAAAAGAAGAAAATTCAAATTTTTGTAAGTGTCATTTGTCCCTCCAAGTTGCTAAGTACTCACACCTATACGACCTCATGAAGTGAATATTAATAAGAGCTATTTGTTCTCGTCCAAGGACACACATTTGAGCATACATCAGCGAAGGTTCCGAGGTTCCTATTGTCTGTAACACACGAAGATCTAATGCTCTTTATGATGCAAATTTTGTGTGACATATTTCCCTATGACGATGCGAGTTTTTGTGACATATTTCTCTGTGTTGATGCAAGTTCCTATGGCACTGTTCCATGTAATGAAGCAAGCTTTCTATGGCACCTCTATCTTTGTGACATGGCAGACATGTATAAACAGATTGGTTGACTATCTCGTGGACAAATCATGGCAAAGTTTCGAGGGTTGACTTGGCACTTGGATCACTAGTTAGTTAACTTGGATTTCTCTTGATGATGAAGAATCTATAAGGAAAGGATTGATGGGTTTTCCCCTTGTGGGTTTTGCCCCGCCCTCTGGCCTAATTTCTGGTGTCTCTTGTCTCTTGTGCATTATGATTACTAAACAAAGTAAATGCTTAGAGAAAATATGTATATCAGTCTCAAGTAATTATCACCTTAAGAAATTCTCTATTGCTCTCGAATTTCAACATCCTGCTCATCATAAATAACACAACACTTGGTTGAGATGAAATTTCTGTGTACTATTCATTGATGTGATGATGATTCTTATGTTTGATTTAATGCTCTGAATGTTTAAAGTAACAAACTAACCAATTGTGTAAAATTAAGGGAAACACTGATTCACTCCCCTCTCAATATTTCCAACACCTTGGTCAAGGGAAATATACTATAGAAATCTTGAAGAAATTCAGGATGTTGGATGGCAGACCCATGTCTACACCTATGGTAACCAATTGGAGGAAGATTGACGTGTCAAAGTAGGAGGCAATGGACCCCACTTTGTATCGACCACTTATTGATTCTTTCATGTATTTGGTCAACACAAGGCCATATATTTGCTTTGCGGCAACCACTCTTAGTCAGTTTATGGTAGAACCAAAGAGATCGCAATGGACAACAACAGAGCATGTGTTGCGGTATCTACAAGGTACAGTTGAGTATGGATTGAGATATAATCAGGGAGATGGTGTCAGGTTGATGGGATATATGGATGCAGACTCGGCAAGTAATGTAGTGGACAGGAAAAGCACTTCAGGGTGTTGCTTCAGCATGGGATCAGGGGTTGTCTCTTGGTATAACAAGAAGCAAAAATCAATTTTATTAAGTTTTGCAGAGGCAAAAGACATGGCAGTAAGCATGGCTTCTTGTGAGGCCATATGGTTTTGGACGCTGCTAGTGGCACTATTGGGTCAGAGGATGGAGTCGACCAATATCTACTGTGATAATCAGAGTTGCGTCAAGCTAGTTGAGAATCTAGTGTTTCATGATAGGTTGAAGCACATCGACATCAAATACCATTTCATCAGGGACTATGTAGAACATGGATCAGTTTGACTATAGTATGTTCCTACAGATCAGTAGGTTGCAGACATTCTGACGAAGGCCTTGGGTAAAGCAAAGTTTGTTTTCTTCAGGGATAAGTTGTGTGTGTGGAGAATACCTTCCTTACTAAGAAGGGGTGTTAGATTTTGTAGCTCATACAGGTGTTCTAGTCTTGAGAGGTGTCATTGAGGCTAAGAGCATGGAGGAATTAATTATATCCAAGCCCATGTAATTTTTCCTTGGGGAAATATTTTAATTATGTCTATTAGTTTTTTTTTAATTATTTCCCAAGTCTAACTTAGGAAAAAGTGGATAATTAATTGACATTAGTTGGGATAAGATCGATTTTCCCCTAGAAGCTTGTAGAAAGTTTCTAAGATGGTCTTAGCCATCGTTTGGGTCAAGTGAACTTCTAATCGTGACCATTCATTTGTGAATGAGAGATTATAAAGGGAGATCGATGGGTAGCTTTGGAGACACATCGAGTGGGTGAATTTTCAGAGAGACAACAAGAGGGTTTCAACAACAGTGATTAAGGAAAGAATTTTCCAGGGTTATTCTTCATCAAATAGTTTTCCAGTTTTTGAGTCTTAGAGGAAGTTTATCAGGGCTACATGATTTATGTAGGAGGAGGCCAAGTTTGCTAGTTTACTAGTGCGAGTTGTCAGAGGTCCAAATCGAGTTGCCAGTTGCCAGTGTGAATTGTTGGGGGTAGTGCGAGTGGCCTGTGCGAGTTGTTGGAGGTAGTTTAACTTGCTAGACTAATTTCCTAGAGGCAGTGTGAATTGCCGGGAAGGGCAATGCGAGTTCTGAGTGAGCCAATGCGATTGTAGGAAGGGAGTGCGAATTGCAAGAAAGGGCTGAGTTGATCTGCAAAGGGAGACAATGGAGTTTTCTAGTTCAATTTGTTCAGAGGTGGAGATAAAAATATTGTTGAAGCTTTGCCAGTGTAAGGAAAGCAGTTGTAATTTCTTAGTAAGCAATTTTGTTGAAGATATTAATAAAAAACCCTTAGATCTGAAAAAATTGGTTTTCCCCACATTGGGGTTTTCTAGGGATGTTTTGTCCAAAAATATTGTTTTAAATTGTGTGATTGGTTTCTTATATATTTCCTATAATTTTAGTTTTGTGATCGGTGTTGTTTATGTTGTTATTTGTTACTTCTTGCAGAAGAATCAATTTGTCATGAATAAGTAATAGGAAATAATTAACTGGGTTAATAACACCTTTTGGGTAGCCAAAAATTTCACATCACTCGCTTTTCGTACAGCTTGCAGCAAGGTTATCACGTACCCTACCACCCACCCCCAAATCACAATTCGTACGCACCATTCGAGCCGTTGTTGTGTCGTTCATGGATTGACCGTCAATTTATTAGCCATACCTTTATGCCGCTAACACAACACAGTTTTGTATAGATTACCCCGTACAACATGTTTGATGTGTTCCATGTCCAAGGTGCACTGAGACTCAGTGGTCAATGAAATTACCACTGCCTCTCCGCCACCCATTAAGAAGCAACTAGTTGTATTATATATCCCGCGTCTCGACAACAACATATTGTGTTGATTAAATAATTAATTAAGGAACTGCTGCCACACATATTTCCAATGTCACAACCTTCCAAGGTTTAGAATAAAGCAAAAATCCAACCCAAGTTATTAAATGATTATTATAATATATATTATAATAATCAAGGTTATTTAAGGGTTACTTATAAAGGATACAAGTTTCTAAAGTCTTAAGTGTCATTTGGAAAGGGCTATAATAAAAACTTGGTAAAGAATTATAAATCATTTTCATTGATGTTATACAAATATATTATATATATATTCCACTGTAGATCACAATCATGCAATATACTAAAGCAAAACACAAGGTCTACTTCTACAACAAACTCTGCGGAAGCTTAATCGAATATGAGCAAGATCAATGAGAACACATATAACTGAGAATGAGAAATCAATCACACATAACACAAAAGAAATAACCCGGGGAAAGCCTCAGACTAAAACCCTAATCTCTCTATTATCATACAAGTGGAAATATGTTCAAGTTACAAAAAGAATAAACTCTCAAGCTATCATGCTCTCTCTACAATAAAAAACAATACAAATCACAGACTAAATAGACATAGTATATGTCCTCCTCAAGCCCTCCAAGCCTCCTATTTCTTTGCGCAGTTTTTCTTGGGGTCCAGTGATGCCACAAGTGCGAATTGGCCTCATCACACTCACAAAAACTGAAGATGTAACTGCACAACCCTCAAGGAAAGAATTCCTTCTTCATGCAAGAGATATTCACAGTGGAATATTCTAGCAACTGATAGTACACTGTCCCTCCATCTGATCTCAACTGGGTCTTTGTCTGAACTGACATGCATGAGTTATTTATGAGAGAATATTCAGTTATTTGAAGTGTAGTAGTTACATGCATGCATGCATTAACTAACATAATTCACAATTAATTCAACAAACTGTTTGAATTATTCTAACTGGACTTGACTAAGTTAACTGAGCCAACTAATTACAACTCAAGTTACAACTCATCCTTATCCCTTTAATTGATGGATAAATTCCTCAATTAATGGAGAAACTATTGCATGTCCCCACATAGACTTCATGTTTGATTTTCTACAACTAATTAACTCATGGTGAATTAATTAATTATTTTACAAACAGCTGCTAAGATCAAATTTGAATTTTTACTTCTCTATTTTAGTTCAGGGATTAACTAAAATAGGAAGGTATCTCGAAATTCTATTTATAGTAGTACTAAATTTAGCACTTCTATATTTAGCATTTTTGTTGCTGTTTTCAACACTCCCTCTCAGCAAGAAAGGGATTATCAGTAACCCCAATCCTTCTCTGTGGAACTTGAACTTGCATTTTGACAATGCCTTCGTCAAAATATCTGCATCCTGTTCCTTGGTCGAAACATACATCAACAACATGATTCTTTTGACAACACAGTCTCGAAGATGGCGAGACCAGATATCAATGTGCTTGGACCTGTCATGAAAAGTTGGATTCTCAGAGAGTTTGATACAACTCTGGTTATTGCAGTAGATCACGGTTGGATCCATCCTCTGACCAAACAATCCCACTAGAATCTTCTGCATCCAAATGGCCTCACATGCAGCCTGAATAGTAGCCATGTATTCAACCTCTGTTGAGCTAAGTGAAACTGATCTCTGTTTCCTGCTGTACTAGGAAACTGCAGTTGAACCAAGGTTGAAGATTCCTCCAGAAGTGCTCTTCCGGTGTGATGGACTCCCTGCGCAATTCGCAGCTGTGAAGCCTTGAAGCTTCACTCCCTCTGTCCGTCTGTACCGCAATCTAAACTAAGATGTGCCTCTGAGGTATCTCAGCACATGCTTCGCTGCCTTCCAAAACAGCTTGGTAGGTTGAACCATAGCTTGACTCAGCTAGTTCAACGCAAAGCATAAGTCGGGTCGTGTGTTCACCAGATACATAAGTGAACCCACTAGCTGCTGATAAACAGTAGTAACTACTACCTCACCTGAAGTAGCATCCTCCTTCCTCCAGTTCCCAGCTAGAGGAGTCTTCATGGGCTTGCACTTCTCCATGTGAAAGCGCTCGAGTATCTCATTGGCATACTTGCCTTGAGACATAAATACTTCACCATCTTTCTGCCACACCTCCATGCCTAGAAAATAGTGCATAAGACCCATGTCTTTCATTTCGAACTCTCTTGCAAGGTCCTCCTTGCAAGACTGTATCAGCTGATCATCTCCTGTCAAAATCAGATCATTGACATAAAGAATAATGATCAATGGTTTACCTTCTACCATGATGTGGTAAAGGTTCACATCTGCTTCACTCTTCACCCCAATGAAATAGCTGTTGATCTTGGTGTACCAAGCACGGGGTGCTTGCTTTAGCCCATACAAAGCCCTCTTGAGTCGGCACACATGCGACTCATGATCGAAGGTCTTGAAACCCTCTGGCTGCTCAATGTACACCTCCTCCGCAATCTTCCCATTGAGGAATGTTGTCTTCACGTCTATCTGGTGGATCTTCCACCCCATCTGAGCTGATAGTGCCAACATCGATCTAATTGACAAGTACCTTGCTACGGGAGCAAAAGTCTCATCGTAGT
>APFE030857843.1:0-21900 GCA_000404065.3 Pinus taeda
CCCCTGAATCTTCTGAAGAGGCTGTGTGCCTTGCTCATAAAGAAAAGAATCTTGCCCAAGATTCTTCCAGAGGAAGAGGTGGTTGAAGAGGAAGAGATTTCAGAGGCAGGGGGGGCAGACACTTTCAAGGAGAAAAGTCAGATTTGCACTGCATACGCTACAAAAGAAATGGATCACATGATGTCTCTACATGCAAGTTACCATGGGACAAAATTGAGCAGCAAAGAAACTAACAGAAAGGTAAAACTAATGACACAGACAAAGGTAAAGCACCTGAATCTGCTCATTATGTTGTGGCACAATGTAATATTGGATTAAATGAAGATTTATTTAATGCTTCACTTGCTTCTTGGAGAAATGATTGGTTGCTTGATTTAGGAGCAACTTGCCACATGACTCGTAGAAAAGATTTTTTTGAAGAATTTACTGACAATGTTGATGGAGCAGTATACTTTGCAGATCAATCAAAAATCAAGCCATCAGGGCTTGGCACAATCAGGCTTAAACTGCCTGGTCTTCCAAACTTTCTTCTGGATCATGTTCTATATCTCCCACAGCTTAAGAGAAACTTACTATCCTTGGTCCACATCCACCAGAAAGGTCACTCCATTCATATGTTTGATGGCAAGCTTGAGGTAAGAAAAGCATCTGACCACTCACTTGTCATGAGGGGAATAGAAGAAGAAAGGCTTCTCAAGCTACAAGGAACCTCTGCTCGTGCACAACATTTCTCATACAATTCTCATCATGAAGAAGGTAAACTTCCATCAAGTTTATTATGGCATGCTAGATTTGGACATTTGAACTATGACAGTCTCCACTTATTGAAGAAAAATGGTGTTGCTGGTTTGCCTACAATTCCTAGAAAACTTAAGCAATGTGATGCTTGCATTCTAGGAAAGCATAGCAAACAGTCTTTCATGACTCACATTCAAGAGCACATAGGAAGATTGAACTTATTCATTCAGATTTATGTGGTCCAATGCCTGTTCCTTCAGCAAATGGAAATAAATATATCATGACATTTATTGATGACTACACCAGAATGTGTTGGTTTATTATTGAAGAACAAATCTGATGCTTTCCTAACATTCAAGAATTTTCATAAATGGATTGAAAATGATGCACAATCTCATATTGGGTCTATTCGCACTGATAATGGAAAAGAATATACATCAAATGAATTTGAACAATAACTTCGCCAACATGGGATTAAACATCAAACAATTGTGCCTTATAATCCCCAACAGAATGGTGTAGCTGAAAGAATGAATAGAACAATCTTGAATATGGTACGATCCATGCTTTTTTTCAAAAATGTAAAGATAATGTTTGGGCTGATGCTGTTCTATGTGCTGCATATATAAAGAATAGATGTCCATCTAGTGCTATAAGAAACAAGACTCCTTATGAATTGTGGTATGGACATGTTCCTTCGGTAAAACATCTCAGGATTTTTGGTTCCACCTGTTATGCTTTGATACCAAAGGTACATAGAAACAAACTTGGTGCTAGAAGTCGTAAGTGTATCTTCCTGGGGTATTCAAACACCTCCAAAGCATACCACCTCTATGATGAAGAAAATAAAAAGTTTGTTATATCTAGAGATGTAATTTTTCTTGAATCATCCAAATCATACAATGTTGTTGAGCAGCAACTTGATCGCTTGGATAGATTCACAAAAACAAAATCATTTCAAGAATTTGAAAATCAGATTCCACATCTTGAAGGGGGGATTCCTATACTAGATCAACATGTGGAATCCTCTTCTGAAGAATACTCTCCCCCGACTGAAACTCCAACAACGGATGATGCTTTAAGTGATGTAATTGATAGAATTTGGAGACTCAATCTTGATTCACTCCCAACTCAATCAACAAAGCAGCCTAGACCATCTCATAAAGGTCCCCCAAAGTGGCTGACAAAGACACTTGAAAGGGTTCATCCTGATGAAATTGGAAAAATAGGAACTAGAAATTCAAACCGACAAAATGGAGGTGATGTAGATGACTCTAATTCACCTGTTGATATGGATGTTTCTTATGATTGTGAATTGAATTTGTCTACATATTTCGAACCAACTTCCTTCAAAGACGCTGCTTCTCATGATGAATGGAAAGAAGCGATGCAAAAGGAGTTTGATGCCCTGATAAAGAATGGCATTTGGAAGCTGGTTGATCCTCCATTAGGAACCAAACCAATTGGCTGCAAGTGGGTCTACAAGAACAAGTATAAAGTAGATGGCTCACTTGACAAGCACAAAGCCAAGCTTGTGGCAAAAGGTTTTGCACAAAAGGAAGGGGTCGATTATGAGGAAACTTTTTCCCCAACAACAAAATGGGCTACCATCCGGACACTCTTTGCCCTAGCAGCTTCGAATGGTTGGAAAGTCCATCAAATGGATGTAAAAACTGCTTTCTTAAATGGAGATCTAAAAGAGAATGTTTTTATGTCCCAACCTGAAGGATTTGCTTTGAAAGGACATGAACATAAAGTATGAAAACTTGTGAAATCCTTGTATGGCCTCAAACAAGCACTGCGAGCTTGGTATGAAAAACTAACTAAGCATCTTCTGAAACTCAATTTGAAACATTATGATCTTGATGATGCAACTTTATTTGTCAAGAAAGTTGGCAAAACAGTTGTGTATCTTGTGGTATATGTAGATGATCTTTTGATGACAGGGAACAATGAAAGCTACATTGCATCCATAAAGAAGGAATTGGGGAAAGGTTTTGAAATCACTGTTTGGGCTATGTTCATTACTATTTTGGTATTGAACTAACTCAACATCCGAAGTCCATATTTCTTTCTCAAAAGAAGTACATTGGAGATCTGTTGAACAGGTTTGGCATGACAGAATGCAATCCTCTTATTACTCCAATGGAACAAACTTAAATCTCACATCCATTGAAGGAAAAGAATTTGAGGATGCAACAAAGTATAGACAACTTGTAGGAAGTCTCACTACCACCAGACCAAACATTTCATTTGCTGTTGGAATCCTCTCTAGGTTTATGCAAAAGCCTTGTGAGGGACATTGGTCTGCTGTAAAAAGAGTTCTAAGGTACTTGAAGGGAACTCAAGACTTTGGAATCAAGTATACACAGGTGGACGACTTCAGCTTGATTGGATACTCTGATTCAGAGTTCGATGGAGACAAAGAAACTGGGGTATCTACTTCAGGTTATGCTATGAGTCTTGGATAGGCGTTGTCTCCTGGAGATCACGCAAACAATCAGTTCCAGCAGATTCCACAACAAAAGCAAAATATGTGGTAGCAGCTAAGGCAACAAAAGAAATTGTGTGGCTCAGCAAAATTCTTGAAGATTTGCAGGTAAAACAAGTACAATCGACTCCACTCATGATTGACAATAAAGTTGGCCAAGTACCCAAGGTTCCATGATCGAACGAAGCACATCAATACTAAATATCATTTGATTCGACATCATGTTGAGGCCAAAACAATCCATCTCTGCCATTGTTCCACTAATAAGAAAATTGCAAACATCTTCACCAAAGCGCTTGGAAGAGAAAAGCTTGAAAGATTCAGAACGATGCTTGGACTCACCAACATCCCTTCAGATTAAGGGGGGGAATGTTGACACCTAATCATCAGGATGGGGTGAATAACTGAAATTGATGTAAATAAATAATAGAGATATGAATAGTCACTGGGAGATGAAATGAACAGTCTCTCCCTCATGTATATAATAAAGACCAACCTAAATGAATATCAACGAATTGTTTTTGAGGAGTTACTGCCTGGTCTGACAAAGTCATAAAAATCGGCAAACATTGGCAATTTTTTTTTTAAAGTGACTTAAATTGCCCCATTGTTGCACAGTGTCAACTTTTTGGATCAAATCATGATTTTTACGATTATATCGTGATTTTTTTGGCTGAAAAAATTGATGCCCGAAAATAATTGCGATGTTTGCAACAATGGTCATAACTAATGTTTTTGATGGAAACCCCCTCATCTGTGCAAGTAGACAAAAATGGTGTGATAACACGCTCCTAGTAGAAGAAAAGTTACTATACTCACTATTGGTTCATAATCTTCATCTTATTCCTTTCCCTAGATAGATGGTTCAGAAATGAAAGTTAAATAACCTATTTCACACTAAACTTCAATGGCTTCTTTCATTGCACTCTCTTTTCATATTGGTTCTGAAAGAGAAAGAGAATTTCTGAAGCACCCATCTTAAAAGGACCTAACTGGAAATTGCCTTTCCATATCTCAATAGATGCTTCAGATTCACCCTTAGGAGTTGTTTTAGGACAAAAAGATCTCACTCCTTGTGCCATTTCTTATACTAGTAAAAATTTAACCCCTGCAGAGTTAAATTATATTGTAACTGAGAAGGAGTTCTTAGCTGTAATTCATGCCATTAATAAATTCAGACATTATATAACTGGCTACGAAACTTTTGTCCACACAGACCATTCTGCCATTAGATACCTAATGAATAAACCAGTCACTAATGGAAGAATAACCAGATGGCACCTACCTTTACAAGAATTCAACATAACCATTCTAGATAGGCTAGGGAAACAAAACACAATTGCCGATTTTCTATCTAGAACACAAAATGAAAACAATTATCGACCCGTAGAAGATAAATTTTCTGATGAATATATTTTTGCAGTATATACTAAATCACCTTGGTATGCAGTTTTTGCTAACTATTTGGCCACAGGAAAAATGCCATTTCATTTATCTCCTAGAGAAAAAAGAAGAATAGTCCACAATAACACATCCTACTCATGGATAAATGAGGAATTATATAAGATAGGACCAAACCTCATCATCAGAAGATGTGTTTGGGAGGACGAAATACTAGAGATACTAAAAGCTTGTCACGATGAGCCATGTGGAGGACATTTTTCTGACAAGAGAACCGCTTACAAAATCTTGCTTTTAGGATATTATTGGCCTTCCATTTTCAGGGACACCAAGGAATATGTTAAGAGATGTGACAGTTGTCAGATAGTGGGCAAACCTACTCTTTCAAATGAGATGCCACTGCAACCACAGGTACTTATCGAACCATTTGAAAAATGGGCACTGGATTTTGTTGGACCAATCAGCCCACCTTCAAAGCAAAAGAAGTGTATTATGGTATGTACTGATTATGTCACTAAATGGGTAGAAGCTAAAACACTTCCTTTTGCTACTGAAAATACTGTAGTTTCATTTCTTTTTGAAGATATTTTTACTCGTTTTGGTGTGCCAAGAGAAATTGTAATAGATCAAGTGACACAATTCACATCCACACTAGTGTAGAAGCTTGTGGACTAATACAAGATAAAGCATCGGAAGTCAACTCCATACCATCCACAAGCTAATGGACAAGTAGAGTCGACAAATAAAGTGATCGAGGCTATCCTTATAAAGACTGTACATCTACACAGGAAATATTGGGTGGAAAAACTTCCAAAAGCCTTATGGGCCTATAGGACTACACGGAGGAATACTACAGGACATACTCCCTATGAACTTGTTTATGGGAAGCAAGTCTTACTTCCAATAGAGTTCCAGATCCAGACCTATAAGACAACAGTCCAGTTAGATCTTGACTTGTCAGAAGCCCAGAAGCAAAGGATGACACAATTAAATGAGCTTGATGAAATCAAACAAGAAGCCTTCCAAAGGACCAACTTAGTACAACAGCAGAGGTCAAGATGGCATGATAAGTACATTAAAGAAAGGAAGTTTCATCCGGGGGATTAGGCATTGCTCTTTGATTCAAAATTCAAAAATTTTCAAGGGAAATTCCAAACCCATTGGCTTGGACCTTATGAGGTTGAGAATGTCTTTGACAATGGTGCAGTTAGAATCAAGACTATTAAGGAAGAAAGAACTCCTCCATTAGTAAATGGACATCGACTCAAGCTTTACCAGAAACCATTAACAAGAGAAGAATTTGTCAAAATATTTCAGGATAATTCAGAACTGAAGATTGTCAAGAAGAACTCTTCTTCTTTTCCACCTTAGAAATTTTCATTCAGTTTGTTCTTCAAATAAAATAAATAAATAAATAAATAAATATATATATATATAGCAAAAAAAATATATATAATATATATATATATATTATATAATATATATATATATATATATATACACATAATAACATGAAAAAAAATTTGTATAAACATGAAAACCAACATGTTGTTGGCATGTTTATACAGAAAATTTAAAGTGAAAACCAATTTGTTGGCACTTCAAATTTTCTTTTCAAAAGAAAAAATAATAAAGCTCATCTACTAAAGCTTTCTTTCTCTTAAGCTACAAAAACAACAACTTTCCGCCGCTTGGATAATTTTCCGCAACTTGGACAAGTTTCTGCAGCTAAACAAATTTCTGCAGCCCAATAATTTTGAAGTCTACAAGGATGCTTGGTGATCTGGATTAAAGGAAAGTTGACAACAATGCACCTGCAGGAGATTAAAGGACAACAAATGAGGTTAGCAACAGAAAATTTAAGGTATGTGTTGCTTTAATTTAACAATAGGGAAAGATATATAGCATGTATGAGTAAGAAAATATAGTACTAAAGTGCAATCATTACGACCTAAGGGTAATGACCGCCTAACGAAATATCGTATGCCACCGCTCTAAAAGTCATGTCACGACCTTGTGCCAAATCTGCCAAATTAATTACCAAATCATAAGTTTGAATGCGCCTAATGGTCGAATCCATTCCCATAATCCTCTTGATAACCCATCCATTCTTCCCTATTCCTACACTCCTCTATTCTTTCACAGTCACTCCATCTTTCCGCCAACTAGCAAGTCCCATTTTCCTGTCAAGGTAGCCAATCTTCGAGGCAAAGCATCCTTCAGCATGGGGTACTTGTTCGAATTGAGCCAGCAGGGAAGCAATTCCTAGAGGGGTACCCACAAACTAGGAAGCTGTTGCAAAGAGGACAATGGCTGCAGTTCATTGAGAAATTTAACGGCTTCCACAAAGAAGTAACTAAGACATCTGCACGCTCATTCGATGGAATGGAGGCTGAAATTGGGGACATAAAGCTCACAGTAATAGGCCACCGTGTTGCCAAGGCATGGAGAAAAATGGTTTAAAAACAGAGGGATTGACAGCGAGCACTGGAAGGTTTTCCTCGACAATCCGAACATGGACACATCGGTCTACAAAAAAGGTATTCCAAGCTTTGCTCTTAAAAACAAATGGAGAAACTTATTGCTTGTGCTTCAGAAGTTTATCACTTGTGAAGGTAGGTTCGGACAAATGTACTTTTATCATGTTAGAATGATGATGCACTTCCTCGAGGATCATCAAATGAACCTCCCCTATTATCTCTTGAATAGCCTCAGGAAAATGGCTACAAATGTTCAGAAGAAAATTCAATGCATAGAAAACACCATGTACCATCATGATTTGGTAAAAATATTGGTCAAATTTCACCTCCGAAGTATAGGGGATGACTGGGAAAGTTTCTTAATAAGGAACCATTTCGAGGAAAAATCCCCAGAAAAACCAAGTAGTAACAGGGCCCTCAGAGGAGAAAAAGAACCATAGAAATGATAAAGGAACATGCACCTCAAACTCAGATAGAGGTAATAGAAGAAGAGCTGCCTATAGTAAATATTTTGCAGAGAATGAAGAGGGGAAACCCTAGAAGAAAGGAAGATAGCCCAGGTAAAGAAGAATTCTCACAAACTAAAACCTCTTCTTTAAAAGAAAAATCAGAGAATAAGAGGAGGAAAGTGCAGAAAACACAAACCCCAGGGTTGAGAAGGAGCACGAGGTTGAGCACGACTCAACAAACAACCTCAAAGACTACATAATACATTAACCTTGAGGAAAATGAGCCAAATGAAAAGGAGCCAACTGAAGAGGAGCCAATAGAGAACACTCCAACAAAGATTGAGCCCACAGAGGACGAGCCAATAGAGGATGAGCAAATTAGAAGCTTTGGGAGTTCTCCAAAAGGGTCACCAAGATCATCACCATAGCCTTACAACTCACCTCTAGGAAGCCCGATACATAGTCCAGGTATTGACACTGCACAACAGGAAATATATGAATACATAGAGTCACTGGAAAGGAAGGCAACAACAACAAAGGAGACAATATAGCGCCCTGGAGAAGGAAGCAACCAGGTGAATGAATAATCGGCCTCAAACATCTTGAAGCAGACAATTAATCGATATCTTAAAAACGAAATCAAGCCCTGAAGACATAGAGTGAGATACAGGTTGCCAAGAGCTACCATCTGATCCTACATCTAAGCTTGTGGTATAAGAAAAACAAGAAGCTGAAGAAGAGAACAGAATTATGCAAAGAGAGATAATCAGTTTAAAGTACAAAATTCTAATGAGGAAGCCTAGAATGCCAATCTCTGCCAAAAAGAAGAAAACAGTGAAACATGGAGATGACAAACAAGAGACACAAGCATAAGACAAGGAAGAAGTGTCTGAGGACATACAACATCTCCAGTTCGGGGGAATGTAGAGTTTGAAGATTGTCCTACCATGACATCCTTTTTGCCTAATGATCCTCTCTTTTTCATATATATTTACCACTTAATAAAGCCATATATACCAGGTTTTGATGAAGGTATGCATTAGTATGTTTTCTTGTTCATATTCAACTGTATACCATATTGTTTTAATTAAAGTTGTAATTGGCTACTGAATCAGTCTGTTTCCGTAGCTAGTCCAGGATTCCGTAGCTGTCTTCATTGTTCGCGAGGTTCCAGGTCAGCAGCGAAAGGTGCGGATGGATAGAGGATGACTCCCTCATGGATACCTTCCTATCCACTTGAAATTGTCTGCTAAAAGAGGCACAGGAGATTGCGGTCAAACTCCGAGTCAACTGCCGATTAATGCAGAACAGAACCCGAGATCAGTTGAAACCTTATCGTTTTGCTTTCGAAATAGCAAAACGACAGTTTCACGATATAAGTTTAGATAGGATTAAGAGATATTAGGCTTAAAATCTTCATACAGTTATGCCAAGAGACCTACTATAAAGCTAATGGCCGCACTGTTATTTGGGTGCGCGTCGAATGATATGTTTTATGAACAATTTGTGAATTTCGTGTGAATGAATTTGGTTTTTGTGTGCAAGCATTGTATTGATTTGAAGCTCTGAACTTTTATGTGGAGGGCCCCTACAAACAGTGGCAGGTTTTAATCAAATACAATTTTATTTCCTTTAATTCTTCAATTGCTCTGTTTTGTGTGATAATGCTGTATAATGATCTCGAATTGTTATCTGCATAAGAACTTTAATTTGCTTTATACCTAGCTTAGGCTATTATCTAATTTGCTTTATACCTGGTACTGCACAACTATTTCTTTTGCTTATTATCCAACATAATTGAAGTGTGTTCAATTTATAGATGTTGCTTGGATTACTTTGTTTGAGGAGAAATTGAACAAGCGAGAAGACCTCTCCTAAAACAATTGAATTCAATAGTATTCCTTCATTGCTGATAGAATAAGTTTCTTTTTGCACTTAGAGAATTAGGAGCTTAAGCAAAGAGATTTAAGATCAAAAATCCCAACAATCTAACATAAGTAAAATCACCTTCACATCATCTACAAACTAATTGGATAGAGATTAATTCCTAGGAAACTTAATCAACATCCCTAAGAATTACAACACTAATACAATTGACAAACATCGCCCCATCTTAAGTTTAGATGTTGACAAATACATAACGACCTAGTGAATAACTTCTAAGCACATATTGTGCACCTGTACTTCATTAGTCTATGCACCCTGGTTGACAATTTATGATTGTCAATTCAAGGACATTGAATTAACAAAACAGGCACAATCCTTGCTAAGAGGGAATGTTATTTGGGGTAGCATCAGATGTGCTATAGCCATGAAAATTGGTGGAAAGGCTAAAGCACATGAGATCTCCAATACCCAGAAATGGTTTGGGCAGAATCTAACCAGTTTGGGAGATATTAAAATAATTAATATTTTTAATGAAGTCCCTAAATCTAAACTTAGGGAAAATAAAATATTAATGTGAATTAATATAAAATTGAGTTAGAATGGTCCAAAAGTCATGGATCAAGCCAGATCTAATCTTATCTGTTGATTAGGGACTTACTCTCGGCCATTGAATTGTCAACGAGAAAAGTATAAGAGGAGGCTTGAGGGTCACTTAGAGAACACACCGAGTTGATCAAGAATTCGATTTTCTAGGGCAGGGCTTGCTGAGGAAATCGAAGGAGTGATCAGAGTTGCAGCTGACGGGCAATGAATGTAGTAGCAGAGAGGCAGAGATAGTACCGAGAGCATCAACATAGAAGCCGGGGGAGGGGTGATGCAGAGCCAGTTAGAGGCCACGCAGAGGCTGCTAGGAGCTGCGCAGAGCCTGACGAGGGCCAACGTGGGAGACACAGAGACTTTAGAGGTTGACGCAGACCCTAGAGAGGCTGACGCTGGGCCGGAGAAGCTGACGCTGACCCTAGAGGTTGACGTTGGGAGATTTCATGGGGTAGATTGGGGCTGATATCTGTCTCCGACTGAGGGGTACTACTGCTGAGGGCATTCTCTGTTGGGTGAGCCATTTCTGACACCTAGATTGTATTCTGAAACTGCTTAATAATAAAACCTTTAGATAGATGCACCGGTTTTCCCGCATTGGGTTTTTCCAGGGACATTAATCCAAAAATAACGGTGTCACTTGTGTGCTTGTTTTTTCCTTCAGTTGATGATCTATATGTGTTGAGACTGTACTTGTATTTATTTTCAATATTTACATGGTAAATAACTTGTTAAGTAAATGAACAAGTAGGAAGAAATAAATCAGAAAGTATAGGAAGGGTTTCTAACAGACTGACTTAGAAATTCCAATAGGAATTCACCGGCTAAATGCCCCAAATTTCGCTGTGCAATGTGGGTGATGCGATTTGGTCATATCCTCATTCGGGCACACTTGAAAATGGGAAGAGCGTATATGTGGAGGTCTTATATGACGATGTATGGGGATTCAACGTGGAGAGGAGTCAATGTAATAACACAATACTGTCAACTCTGATAATCGTGGAGAGGAGTCGATGGGTAGTGTGGCGAAGACGCAGTGTGATGCTGCAAGACAGTTTTTTAGTAGGAACTGTTGCTTGACGACCTTCTGAAAGGGTATTCCAACCAGGTTGAGACGAGGCTACAAAAGAGGAATTTCGACTTGGCATTAGAGGATTGCAATGCCGCCCTTCGGGTCAATCCCAACCATGCCAAATTGCTGTCCAGGAAAGGCCGAGCCTTGGACGGGCTAGAGCAGTCTGCGGAGGCTTGCAATTGTTAAACATAACCATGGAATGTGAAGAGACCCGACTTTGCCTCTCAGAGCCGCAGTCAGTTACATTTGTGGTGCAAAAGGAAGAATGTTAACACTTTGGCAGTACAAAGAAGCCGAGGCGTTTGGGCTTCATGTGGATCTTGATGCCGTTCATACAAATATTAGCTTTGTCAATATAACCGCCTGAATAGGACCGATTAGTCAGTATTGGGAACCGGTTGTCATCAGGAAGAAGGCTCCTTACATTGCAACCAAGAAGGATGAGAAGGCTGTCAATGTTGTCCGTCGAACTGGAGGCCCCATTGAAACTATCAAGAAATTTAATGCAGGATCAAACAAAGCAGCCTCGAGCAGCACCACCTTGAACACCAAGAAGCTTGATGACGAGACATAAGTTCTCGCTCGTGAAAGAGGTTTATCAGATTTGAAGAAAAAATAATGCAAGTGCATTTAGATAAAAAGTTAACACAAGCCCAACGTGCACAACTAATCAATGAAAAACCTCAAATTATTCAAGAATACAAGTCTGGGAAAGCAATTCCCAATCATCAGATCATTGCAAAACTGGAAAGGGTCCTTGGTGTGAAACTGCATGAAAGCACTGGAAAGAAATACACGGAAGAGGAGTTACACTGGAGTTATCGCTAAGCAAAAGGATTTGATATGAGAATACTGGCACAAAAACACTGGCAGATAGGTAAAGAGGCAGATTTGACAACCTTTAATTAGGTGTGGATGGTAGCGCTGAGCGCCCAGGCTAAAAGTGTGGGCGTTGAGAGGATAGAGTCACCGACAGTAACGTTCACAACCATTCATTTCTCGCTGGCTTTCCCAAACTTCATGTTGAGTATGAGCATGGCGGTTCTATATATTAAAGACAGTTAAAAACCGCAGCTCTTAAACAACAGGAGTGGGAGCGGAGGTATGGGCAACATGGTATGTGCACGCAGCGTGGTAATACCACTCTAACACTCGGGCCCTAGCGTCAAGAGTAGCTTTCAAAGCATATTATGCCGGTTGACGGAATTCAAGGTATGGTATAACATTCAACTCTCGACCAACTCATTCAACAACAGAGATTTCACAGAGATGGCAGTGTAGAACAAAGGTACAAGACTGACATGTATAGAAAGGCCACAGAAAAACAAGCTCACATAAACAAGTAGCCAGGAGATCGCCCGCTCTAATACCATGTTAAACACATACATGGCAACAACAGAATATGAATGATAAGCATGAGAATACATTTATTATTGACAAGATATACATTTATAGTACATGGTGTGACCCTTGGATTCATATTCCAAGTGGTCTCTTGGACTCCCTTTTGTTGTTCAGCGTCCACACCAACCCTTAGAGGATTAGCTGTCCAATAGGACCAGCCAACTCTCAATCTGTTTTTCCTGAAGAGCCAAGATAAATAAGCTTCGGGCTTATCATAAGATTTTCGTTTTGTGATGCATGACGGTTTCGAGCTAGCACCTCTTTCTAAAATTAAAAAATTTTCAATTTGTGTGCAGCATAATGATATATCTGGCTACTTAGAGCCTTAAGTTTGTAAATATTGTATTTTTCTAACTTTTGGGGTTTTGGATGCTGTTTTTTATTTATTTTTTGTTATACCACTTTCGAAACATGAAAAGTGTTTATCTAATTTGTATTTATATATACTAACCCTTTACCTTGTATTATTTCACTAACCCATTGCATTTTAAAGTTCTTTCTTGTATATATAATTTCTTGAGTTATTATTTTATTTTATTTTTAACTTTGTAAGTACAAATTTTGCAAATGTTTTATTTCGAATTTTAATAATTGTAAATATTTTGATTGTAAATAGCCATGGATGTATATATATTTCATAATTTCCATGTATTCATGAGGCTTTTCTTCTTTAGAAAGAACGTGGAAAAAATTCTTCTTTTCGCAGGGTACTGAATAGAAAGGAGTGCTCAGCTCTTACTCAGCCGAGACAACTAGGGCTTGAGGCCTTACGCAATACCATCACAGAACTCAAATTTCTTTGAATCTGCCAGCATGTTCATCATTTTTTACATAGTTGCAGGCCATTCTGAAGCTAATCTTTGAGGGCTGCAAGTCTTCTTTCAGATCAAAAGTTTGCAGGGATTTAAAGTTCTTCTTGGGCATTAAAATCAATTTCGAATTTCATATCTTTGGGATGACCGCAAGCAAATATGGAGAAATACTACAAAGTGATTGATCTTTTCTTGATATATGTTTAACCCTTGAAATCTGTTTGGCAGAAAATGATCAAAATTTGTTTTTAATGGGTTAATCTTAGAGATCTAGGGTTTAAGTTTAACAATAATTTCATTTAAAATAAAAAAATTCCCTCCTTCGATTAACAGAAGGAAGATTTGAAGTTTCAAATTTTCTGAAGAAGTGGGTTTTTATTAAGAATTTTCGCTTCAGAATTTTGATTTTTATTTGCTCAGCATTTGTGGCATTTTTCCCTATGAAAGCTGCAAGCCATTAAGGGTTTTAAATTTTATGCATGAGCTTTGAAGAAAATCGCTCACAAATCTTTGCAAATTTCTGATAACAAATTTGATTAAATTTTGAGCTGATATCTCAGTTGGCCGTGGGTTTCTTGACCTCTTCCATTTTCGTGGCAGTAAGCATCCTCAACAAATGGTGCAAGGTATTTTTAGACTGAACTTGTGGTTTTGCAGGTATATATTTTCATTGAAATTCAAGCCCTTCCTACTTCAGAGTCATCATCCATTTTTCGGAGCTTGAATTTAAAATTTTCAGAGGTAGCAGGTGTTACTTCTAGCAGAGGAAATATTTAGCAGAGAGTTTTTTTTGATTTGGGACTGCTCCATTGAAAAGGTCACATCTTCTTATCTAAGTCAGGAACCTCTCCTTTACAGTCACATTGTTGGAGAACCAAATACTTAAGGACTGATCCTTGAAGATAATTGAAACTATCATATGTGAATCTGCCTCTTTCTTGAAAAGATTTACTGATCTTGTTGAAGTTGCTGATCATTTTCTCTACATCCTAATTGCATTTCATATCAACTTGCATTGGTTTCTTACTTGGATAAATCGCACTTGAGATACTTTACTGTCTTGTTTCATTTGCAAACTAAAGATTTTAAGCAGCCTTTCCTAATCAATGTTAGCAATCTCATTTGCCATTTAGTAATTAAATTTTCTGCAATTCTTACTTGTTTCAATTGTCTAAATAAGTAAAGTTTTTATTAAAAAAACTATTGATTAAAGGCATTTTGAGTTTTGCTAATTCATTTAATTTTGATTTTCATTTTGTAAAAATTTCTCATTTCCCACCCCGGTTTTCAGTTTCACCTTATTTCTCCAAAATAGTTAAATGCCCTTTCCCATATCCATACATTCAACAACTGAAAAAAATAAATTTCGTTGAAAACACAAATTCTGGAAATTTTACAGAATGCTGGAAAACGCAGAAATAAAAATCAGCGCATACAAACAGCCATTAAACACAGTGATTTTTGGTCAAGATGACCTTGGAAAAACCCCCTACAACTCTTGGGGAAAACCAGTTCGAAAGTTCCTTCTTATTTCTGGAAAATGTTTTTTTTTTTTTTTTATAGTGAAAGAAATATTCAGCAAAAATCAGCAAACAAACTTTTACAACTTACCTCATTTTCCGTGCCTCACTAACTGGAAAAACTTGCAAACAGCAAAACAGAACAGCACTAAATGCTGTACGACCTCCTTGCTGCTGTACTCCGCCTTGCTGAAACTCCGCTGTACAGACTTGCTGAAACTCAGCCTTAGAATGGATGTCAAGCTGCTGCTTCCTTCTCCTCACTGTCCAGAAATCTCCCTTGCTCTCTTGCTCTCCTTCTCTCAGTATGCTCATGAAAGAATTAATGACCTTTTCCTCCTTTAATCCAACCCTAAGTGACTTTTGGGTAATCCCTAAATCCAATGGCTGAAATCGATTGAGATCTAGGGCTGAGATTAAATGCTCATTGAAATCTCACTTTCTATTTTTTAATTCACCGCACTCTAATAAAGACCCACTTAGTCATTTATTTCCAAAGTCACTTTTCCTTTCTAATTTTAAATTAGATTTGACTTTATAAAAATTATAAAGTCACTTTAGGAGAAAAGTAAATTCTTTTAGACACTTCTCCTTAGGCCAAAGATCGAAGCCTTAGGGAACCACCTGTCCTCCGGTACCAAATTTCAACACATTTCCTATTGTTTCTTTGAAATATTGTCATAAGCTGGTCATCTTGTGTTTTAAGGTATCTATCCTTTTGTGATTGCAAGCATTTTGACATTTCTCTCCTCTTGGATCTATATTGAAATACTATTGGAATCTTATAATTTTGTCGTGATATTTAGACAATCTTGGTTATAAAATGATCTTGATATTGAAGCATATTGTCCAAATCATGATCTCATTGAAGCAATCTAATTGCATCTTGCACTTCCTCATTTTCATCATATGGTTATTGTATCTAGAATTGCGAGTTAGTTCATCTCTTTGCAAGTTTTATCTCTCATTCTTGTGCTTGGCCATTTTATATTTCCTTGTAAGATCTCATCAAGTATTATTGCTCATATTCTAGTTGCTTACAATCCTTTGATTCATTATACTAACATCCTTCTTGTAGCATTACTTGTCTAATAACTTGAAGCTTTTCATATTTGTGCAAGTGATATAATATATTTTGAGCATTGTTCATTAGGCATTGGTCTATATTTGTTGATCTCGTTGTTGCCTCATTGTTCTTAATTGCTTCATTTTGTTAAGTTATATTTTGCTCATTTAATAAAACACTTGCTATTTCATTATAATTCAAGTTGTCTAGAAAGGTAGTGATCTTGCCCTTTGATCTCTTAGGACTTGTTGCTTCAACAAGTTTTCCCCCTTTCATATATCTTTAGGTAATAGACCCCTTAGCTTGTCTAGGAGAAAGCTAGAATGGAGTGAGTAGGGATTAGGGTGACAACCCCTGCTTTGAGTGTTGCGCCTTAGGTGTACACTTTGGGCGACAACATGTCTTGACATAAGTATTATAGAAGTCATGTTATAAAAGATCTATGCTCCAATAACGAGTGTCACTATCCCTTTGCAAGTCGGCTAAATAAAGACATTGATCTCCTTGTATGATACGTCGCTCTCATGTCAGCCTAATATACCAACGCTGACCTCTATATATAAGAAGTGACATTGCATTACACCGACAAGACTTCGGATCATATCTAAACAAGACAACAAAGAAGTAGTAACGTAATATACATTGAACGAATGTGGCACATATCTCAGGAAGTCTCGATGAAGTCTATCACTTATATATATCAGAGAAGCTCTTGGTGAAGTTTGGATACACATCGTATAGCTCTCGGTGAAGCCTGTATATATACCTATCATCTCTCGGTGGAAGTCTGTCCTGTCATCATCAGTATAGCAAAGAATATAAAGGACTCTCTCAAGACTATGTCATGATAGTGAAGTAACTTATTCATGAAGCAAAGATCTATGGCAGCCGAGGACTATGACAAGACATCGAAGGTATAAGGAGACCGAAATTTGAAGGAGTACAGTGACATAAAGATTGAAGTCTGTGGTTTGAAGGCTAAATAGTGTAGGGGATAGTGACAAGCATCTTGGAGGTAATCTTGAGTTAAGTAATTTTGCCAAGGGTCTTGGTATTCGTCAACTAAACATCTATAAGAAGAGATTAAAGGGTTTTCCTCTCAAAAGGAGAGGTTTTAGCCCTGGCTTGAAAGCCCATACATTGTGTCATTGTCTTATTGATTTGGTTGCTATTTGATGTATGAAACACACACTGTAATAAGGAACTAAGATAATACAATGTACACAAGTAGTAATCATGTAAGAGAATTATGTAATAAATAAAATTCCCTTAAATTAGTCAACAACTTTCGGCACCGTTGTAATACATGTAAATCGCTGTACCATAGCCAATGAAGTGGGTACGATCACTTCACCAGGTCTGATATGATTTCATTCTTGACTCCTTTGTAAGGGGAGCTTCCCAGAGCAAAACTGAAATAATTGGATTTATCTCCCTATCGCAAGATTCTAGTGCTTGTCTGCAGCTTTAGAAAGTTTACTCACTTCCCTATTCCAAAGCCCTACACTTAATCCACTGTAGGTGGAAAAGAGCCCTGAGAATAAAACTTTCTAAATTGATTTTAATTAGCATTGATTTTAATAGCTGTTGTTACGCAAAGGTAATGGATGTGAAACTTAATGAAATTATGACTTGACGCAATACTAATGCAATCGAAAATGATGATATGATTTTTTCTGTTTCAATGAAAATCTATCTATGTTAGGGAAAGAGTTTTTCACTTTTTCAACTGAAATATAAACAGAAACTCAAAATGCCGTTATAACCTTTTCCCTAAAATGCAAATAACCAATTTCAAATCATTTGAATATTGAAAACAATTTCAAATCTTCACTTTGCCGAATAATACAAGTAAACAAAAAATCTCTTTTTTCATACAAGCACTCAAAAATTCGAACAATGCAACAAGAAACCAATGATGACTAAAAATGAACTTTTCCCTAATTGAATGCTACAACTTTGCTTGCAGTAACTAATTCAGTTCATGAACACATCTAGTAAATAGACAAAAAATGTTTTTTCATTCCAAAACTAGAACACGAAGTATTTTCTAAACCAAACCTAATCTTGTAAATCATTCACTTTGACATTCAAAATAAACTTTTGCAAAAAAGCAACCTGGTCTTAAAATCTGATTTAATCGGCAAAAGAAAGATAAGTGAACTCAACGGGACCAATACATCTCTCTCTTGATAGGTCGACCATTCATGAGACAAGACTCAACCCTAATTTGAAAAACAAGACCAATCACAAGCAAAAAACCAAAATAACATTCAATCAGACTGATAAACACTCACAAGAGGTTCTAACAGGTGTAAAGCAACAAGTAAAAACTTTTTTTTTGGATTTGAAGAGGAAACAAGTGAGTTTTTCAAAAGTTCCAGGCATCTACGCGGGCTATGGAGTGAACCAGTGTGCATGCGCTCTGTTGCTAAGAGGTAAGTGCGCATTTCTGCGCACTGTGCCTAAAGTAAAAGTGCGCACAACGGGGAAATTCAAGAAAAAATAAAAATAAACCAAATCCAGCCTAAAATCCAAATTTCTAAACTTTCCAGACACTCAAGTAAGGCTTGTGTAGCAGGTCGAAAACATCAAACAAGGGAAAAGATAGAGATTGAAACGATTCCCCAGTGGAGTCACCAATTTGTTATGTGGACAAATCCCTCTTGCGGACAAGAGCGATCTCCTTAGACTTCAAAGAACCCTAGTAACAAACACATCGTAACTGCTACCTTTCTCTAAGTTTTGATTGTTTGAAAGCAAATAGAATGAAAGAGGCCTTTTACCGGTTTAATGAACTGATTGATGAAGTCCCTCAAAGCTTTCGATCACTCACTGTTTGATGCTCTAAATGTCCTCTCGTTGCTCCTAACAACTTCTCTGCAATGTCCTGAAAGAAATTTGCAAAGACAGAGACAAACAAGAGATCAAAGTATACAACATATAATCAAAGAGATAAACGAACTAATTAACCAATTATACATGTGAACTGATCCATTATACAACCAAAACTCATGTAGGTGGTCAAGGAATCCTACAAATTAAATCAATGAAGATGTAATTGAGAAAGAACAAATTGCTTATATTCATAAAACTTGAGAAAAGCCTTACAACCATGTAGCCTTGATGTAGCAAGACCCTTTTGCAATCTCCAACCCTCTCCCTTGCAAGAAAAGTCTTCCAACCTAATCTCAATAGCATAAACCTACTTCCAACAATGCTCTCCCAATTCTCAGACCTGTAGTGGCTTTATAGGCCAAGAATGGGAAGTTATGTATCCATTCTCCAAGGGGATGAGATCCACTATTAGTGGGATAGAGGTACCACAAAGGAAGGGGAGCTACTCCATGATGGGAGGGATCAACACTGAATAGGCATTCATTCGAAGCTTGTTGGTTGGAATAGATGCTACAACAATGCTACTAGACTTCAAGTCATGTTCACAAGACATAATGGAAGACAGTGCGTACTCATACGCAGATAATAATGATCTTCCATGCGTATGCGTAGAAATCAACTAGGTAACTGCGAACATAGCCAAAATCAGGGTTTTGTACCATAGGATCTAGAAATTCCACTTTCTTTGGGATAATTTAGTTTCAAACTTTGCAGGGTAATATTCGGAACACGTGTGGATAGTGAGAGATCCAAATCGATGGTCATTTGCCTCATGCGACAAATTGACGTGTAACAATGGGAGTAGTCATAGGCTTGGAATCCATCATATCGAATCTCTGTAACATATTGATTATATATTTCCCTTGACCCAAATATATTTCTCCAGGTTTCTACCAGACTTCCAAACCCAAGTAGTAGTGCATAAGTCCTAGATCTTTCTTTTCGAATTCAGCTGCCAGCATCTTGTTGCATTCTTGTATTCTACACTCCACACCTGTTATAAAGAAATCATCTACATAAAGTAGTATAATGACTGGTTCATTGTTCACTACCTTGATCTAGAGATTTGGATTTGCAAAACTTTTGACTAACCTAATTCTTAAGAGATATGCATCCATCCTTGTATACCATGCCCTATGAGCTTGCTTTAAGCCATATAGAGCTTTCTTAAGTCTGCAACCATGTGTGGCCTTGCTATTTATTTCAAAGCCTTCCATTTGTTCAATGTATACTTCTTCATCAATGGTCCAATTCAAAAATGTTGTTTTTACGTCCATTTGATGAATATTCCATCCCATTGTAGTAGCTAACGAAACCAACGATCTTATAGTAGTATATCTAGCAGAAGGTGCAAAGGTTTTTCATAGCCTATACCTTCCTTTTGAGAGAAGCCCCTTGCAACAAATTTAGCTTTCAATTTATCTATACTTCCATCAATAGCATGTTTGATTTTGTAAATCCATTTTGAAGTGACAACTGATTTGTTACATGGCCTAGGAATGATTTCCCAGACTCCATTCTTCACGATGGATTGATATTCTTCTTGCATTACCTTCCTCCATTTTTCTTGATGAGCAACTTCAAATGTAGTCGGTTCAACTTCTATCAATTTTGTCATGTATGTTGCATATCCTAGATATCTTTTTGGTCTTTTGCTTTCTCTAAAAGTTCCTTCAGCAGCTCCATGTCCTTTGACATCTTCAAGAGTAGATTTTAACGAATTTGGCCACTTCCTTATTTCGGGTATGATCATCGGTTGAATCTGCTCACTTGGTCCTTCATCTTCTTCTTCTTGGTTTGGAGTTGTTTTAATATGATGTTTTTCTTCTTCAAATAATGGTGTATCTTTGTCATCGGAATCAATTGGAATATCCTTGGATCTTTTGTAGGCACGATTCTCATCGTATATAACATCTTTGCTTACTTCAATTTGTCTTCCTTCCTTAATGTAGATTCTATATGCCTTTGAAGAAAGACTGTCGCCAATGAAGATCCCTTTAATGCTTGTAGAATCTAGTTTCTTTCGCTTGTCCTTTGGAACATGGATGTATGCGGGACACCCAAAGATTCAAAGATGGTCCACACATGGCTTCTTCCCTGCGAATGCTTCTTCAGGTGTCATTTTCTCAAGGATTTTATGAGGACTTCTATTTTGTATAGATACTGCTATCATAGCTGCTTCATCCCATAGAAACTTTTGAAGGTCTTGATCAAATATCATAGTTCATATGCATTCTTCAATTGTTCTATTTTTCATTTTTGCAACTCTATTTTGTTCGGGTTTGTATGATCCAGGAGGATCCTTGAAATGCTCAAAATTTTACAGTCTCATATGCTCATGAAACTAGCGCCAAGTCGAAGAGCTCGTCACGCTGATTTCGGTGGTATATTCGGTTTGCAAAATGGCCTCCATATGAGGGAGAAAATGCGTTCTGAAGTTTTTCTCCACCAGGCAAAAAATGGCCCTTTGCAGGCCAAGTGGTAGTCTTAGAACATGACACGTGGCAGGGTCAACACATGTGGTAGGTCAAAGTCAAAAATGCAGGTCAAACTACAAGGTTAGGGTCGAATTCGCGGCCTCGATCTCAACACCACAAAATCTTACCATAAGCCCACGACTTTGTTTTATTAATCCAATGGTGGTTTCTTATATTTAAGTTTCATTGTGTTTGATGGGGTAAGGGTTGGCGAAGCCCGCCAAACTGGCAGCCCCGCCAAACCCATGGATTATTTTGGCATTGCTCCAAATATGTTACCGACGCTACCAAACAACATACCAATCATCACACAGTTCAAACCATATGGCAACCTTCGGATATGGCGCAGATTCCAAAGCCTAAGTTTAAACTATATGCTATATATGTCAATACATATAGCTGTCGGTTCTGTTAGTGTCAGTCTTTACAACCTTCCTCTTACAAAGTGATTTTGAAGTGTCAAGGTCAAATTTTGTCATTTCAAAGAGTTTTCAAGCAAAATTTGGTCACTAGGCATTAGGTCTAGGGTTTGCTTTCACTCCTTCTAAAGTTGTCCAAATGGCGGTCTATGTTATCATTTAGTTGAGTCTATCATCATTCATAGG
>APFE030857843.1:22609-108431 GCA_000404065.3 Pinus taeda
GAATTGCACTCCCTCCAATTGCCACCAAAAATCCAAAAATCTTTAAATCAACCCCCCTTATCAATTTACTAGCCTAATATCTTTGATCCTAATTGGTCAGCTTATTATATTGAAAGATATACCGAATCTGACCCGAGAGAGCCTTCTCATACCTCGTAGGGCTAGCTACGAGGTGAAATGGTTTGATGTAGCCTTGAGAGTTTGTCTATCTCAGCCTAGGTGAATTCCAAGCGCTAACAGGTTCAACATTGCTAACCATATTATATAATTGGTCAAAGGGTTATCGCGGGCATTGTATTGTTATGTTAAAAAGTCGGTTAGAATTATATGTTAAAAAATGTGCCACAGGTCGATAATTGTAGCTGCTGAGTTTAATGTCAAAACGGTCACATGCCACGGGTTGAAGTTTGATATCATCGCTAGTCTATCCATACCCGCCGACCTATGGTTGTAACTTTGTTAAAACAAATATATGATATATATGGTGCATGGTTGTAACATAGTTATAACCATTTGCTATGTATTACAACGTTGTTACAACATTTTTCTATGTATTGACAATCTGATCTCGAGAGGCCCGCGGGTTTGACCTCGGGACCTCCCGTGGGCAGTATAAAAGAATTACCAATGCACTAGAGCGCACAGATTTGAAAGGTGTGTTAGTGGATCTGTTGTTATTTGTGTCTGTAATATGCCTTTTGAGCATAACTTGGCCAATATCGGGCCTTTTTGAGATTTGTAAGTTGCATTGGGACGTTGAGGCCGAGGCCTATCTTCTGACAATAGCCATTGATGCTTGCGTGCACAGTCCAAAATGGTGAAATTTGATGTAATGAGACTTTATGAGCATTTTCAATACAACGAATGCTCATTGGAAGCGGACCCGGAGATGTAGTCCAGGAAGGATGAACTCCGTCATCAAATATTTTGTGTTTGCTTCTTATTTCTGTTGTTCATGCTTAATTTCAGATTTCAAGTTCATGTTTAAGGCACTTAAAAATCAATTTCCTCATTTATTGACATAAAAACAACCCTAGTTAATATTTGGTGAAATTTTGCAAAGAGCCAATTCTGCTCTTTTCAGATCTATTTTAGTATCAAAGAGAGGTTGATCATGTATAAGCAAGATATTTGCCAATGTGAATGTTGACTAGATTCAGGTTGCGACATGGAGAAGGGAAACTTGAGAAGATAAATTCAGAGATTGGAAAGAGGAAAGTCTCTCAAAAGTTGAAGATGGGAGAGCCAAATGAAGGAGAAGCTCCTGAAACAAAGGTTGTTGGAGGGGAGCAATATCAACAAATGTTTCTTAATATGCAAAGGATGAATGCTGAACTTTATGAAACAAGAAGACTAGAGATGCAACTTCGTCTTCTAAAGGAACGAAAGATAAAAAGGGCAAGGAAAAAGCTGATGGTAATGAACCTCCTCCTCCATCTTCATCTTCTTCTTCTTCCTTATTCTCTTATGATTCAAGTTCAGATTCAGACTCACAAAAGAAGCGAAATAAATCTCCTTTTTTGAAGCTTGATGTTAAGTTTTAATTGCAAATATATGATGGTGAAATGAATCCTGAAAAGTGAGATAACTGGATTGTTAAAATTGGCAACTAGGGACAAACTCCATGTGAGTCATCTTATTTATGGCAGTCGATATTTTTATTGGATCCCTCTCATCGAGAGGTGTAGGGTTGATCTAAAGATCATCCGATTTCGATAAGTATTTATGAAGTTATGAATCTATTTATGCTATAAAACAATTTGTCAAGTCGGCCAACAACTTGAGTAGGTTCAGAAGCCCAATAGTCGTGTCTATTCATCATCTACGTTTTAGTATAAATAGGAGAGAATTTGAAGTCATTAGAGACACACTCTTAATGTGATCTCTTCTCCACGTTTGGGTTTTTGGAGAAGGGGAGACACTAAAGAGTACGCTGGCCCAGTATGACGCCCTAGTTGTAGCACTATGCCCTAGACACAGTGAATCTAATTGCAGAGAGGATGATGCCTTAGCCGCAGCCAAATGGAGAGCACTAGCCGCAAATTGAAGGAGATCTATCTGCTGTCTTGGGGAGATGCAATACACAGTCTAAAGAAGCCCTAATCCGTGGACTAAAGGAGGCCCTAACTGCCATTGAGAGTAGCCTAATCCACGACACGGAGGAGGGCCTTATACACAGGTCAAGAGGAGACTTAAACACAAGTCCTAGCCGTCTAAATGAAATCCCTAACTCGTTGTTCTAAGCCGCAGTCATAAAGGGGTCCATCTACAACTATAGGAGGCATTAGACAGTTTGAGGTAATGTGAACTATACGCTGACCTTATACATAGTCATACGCTGTCCTAAATAAGATTATACATCGCTGCAAGGAGAGGCTCAATACGCTATATAATGAAGCTCTAAAAGAGCCCTAACTGTTGTCAAGAGGAAAATATAATCTCACAATTATACGCTGCTCATGGGGACATATATACGCAGGTCATGGAGACAGTTATACACTGTTCATGAAGACATATATACATAGGTCATGGAGATAGTTATACGCTATTCATGGTGACTAAGTGCTGTCATAGAAGAACTTTAGACAACATGGACTTGACAGTGGTGTAGCCTCAAGGACAAGCTATTCAAGAGGCAAGAGGGTTGCATTAACAGTGTTGGAACCTCTCTTGGATCAATGAGAACAACTCAGTGATATTTTGGTACAACATTGAGATATGCTGCATCATGCAGTCTCATTACTGATCATGCTGCCCTTTACATCATTACGCTGCATGATGATGAATAGGGCTGCATGATGTGGAAGATGCAGCATAATGGGCAGCATGATGATGAGAGCAGATGAGAGCAGCTCAGTCATCCAGGTCCAGCACTATGATGGTACAACATGGTGCTACACAGTAAGGTGCAGCAAATGGACGAAATGCAACACTACTAGGTGAAGCTGTCACCTTGGAGAATCAGTTGAAGCAGAATGTCTTCAACTGATCTCATGTATCATCGAATTTGGAGATGATCTATGCAGAGCCAGCAGAGCTGAGCAAAGTTGAGCAGAGCAGTGCATGGCACTGATGGCAGAGATAGTGCAGTTGGACATATGGATCAACAGATGGAGTTCTTCCTAGTTGAGAGGGAGTGTTAAAATTGGTAACTAGGGCCAAACTCCATGTGGGTCATCTTATTTATGGCAGCTGATATTTTTATTGGATCCCTCTCATCGAGAGGTGTAGGATTGATCTTATGATCATCCGATTCCGATAAGTATTTATGAAATTATGAATTTATTTATGTTATAAAACAAATTGTCAAGTCGGCCAGCAACTTGAGTAGGCTCAGAAGCCCAATAGTCGTGTCTATTCATCATCTACGTTTTAGTATAAATAGGAGAGAATTTGAAGTCATCAGAGACACACTCTTTATGTGATCTCCTCTCCATGTCTTGGGTTTTTGGAGAAGGGGAGACACTAAAGAGTACGCTAGCCTAGTATGATGCCCTAGATGCAGCACGATGCCCTAGCCGCAGTGAATCTAACCGCAGAGAGGATGATGCCCTAGCCACAACCAAATGGAGAGCACTAGCCGCAAATTGAAGGAGATTTATCTGCTGTCTGGGGAGCTGCAATACGCAGTCTAAAGAAGCCCTAATCTGTGGACTAAAGGAGGCCCTAACTACCGTTGAAAGGAGCCTAATCCACAGCACGGAGGAGGGCCTTATACACAGGTCAAGAGGAGACTTAAACACAAGTCCTAGCCGTCCAAATGAAATCCCTAACTCGTTGTTCTAAGCCGCAGTCATAAAGGGGTCCATCTACAACTATAGGAGGCATTACACAGTTTAAGGTAATGTGAATTATACGCTGACCTTATACATAGTCATACGCTGTCCTAAATAAGATTATACATCGCTGCAAGGGGAGGCTTAATACGCTGCCTTAATATGCTATATAATGAAGCTCTAAAAGAGCCCTAACTGCTATCAAGAGGAAGATATAATCTCACAGTTATACGCTGCTCATGGGGACATATATACGCAGGTCATGGAGATAGTTATACACTGTTCATGAAGACATATATACGCAGGTCATGGAGATAGTTATACACTATTCATGGTGACTAAGTGCTGTCATAGAAGAACTTTAGACAGCATGGACTTGACAGTGGTGCAGCCTCAACTCAGTGATATTTTGGTACAACATTGAGATGATGGGCATGTTTGTTAGGGGAACATAATGATGTAAAGGGCAACATGATCAGTAATGAGATTGCATGATGCAACATAATGGGCATGTTAAGTAAGGAGCAGCGTGATGATGAATAGGGATGCGTGATGATGGAAGATGCAGCATAATGGGCAACACGATGATGAGAGCAGATGAGAGTAGCTCAGTCATCCAGGTCCAGCATTGTGATGGTACAACATGGTGCTACACGGTAAGGTGCAGCAAATGGACGAAATGCAACACTTCTAGGTGAAGCCATCATCTTGGAGAATCAGTGGAAGCAGAATGTCTTCAACTGATCTCATGTATCATCGTTATAGGAGATGATCTATGCTCAAATATAGATAAGTCAAAGTGTTGACCTCTGTTGTAAATGTACTATCTCTCTCTTTCTCTGCTGAACTTTGAAGAACATAAAAGAAGAATTGATCGAGGGTTTCCCCACATTGGGGTTTTTCCCTGGTTAGCGCCACATCTTGTGTCCTCTTGTCTTGGCTTGTCTTCTGCGATTTATGTTTATGTTCTATCTGCAGTTTACTTTAATGTTGATGTGATCGCTAATCTGGGAAAGATATTGGAAAATTAAAATAAATTGCTCTAGCATAGAACATACCTAAACTTAACAAGGATAAAGCAACTTGAGGTGTATTGTAGAATTCAAAATGTTGTTGATGATTCTACAGAAATTCAGTTAGCTACACTTAGAATTGGGGGAACAACTTTGATTTGATGGGAAAGTAAAACTCAATCCGATTTGAAGCGAAAAGGTAAAATTATCTCTTCATGGTCCAAGTTTATTAAAGCTTGTAGAAAGCAATTCTATCCTTTAGGATATATGCAACAGGCTTTAATGGATTGGCAACATTTAAGGCAAGGTAAAGGACAGAGTGTGCAAGAGTTTACATAGGAATTCAGGAAAAAGGCATTAGCACTTAATGTTCCATTAGACACACAAGATACTTTGTTGAAGTATATTGGAAGTTTGCGTTCTTATTTGCGACATACATTGCTTATGTTTAATCCAACCGACTTTGATGAAGTGTGTGTACAAGCCATTCATATTGAATCAAGTGGCATACCTTTTTAGTCAAACTTTTCAGAGAAACCATTCAAGCATTCAGAGAACAAAGATTCCAAAGAAGGCAAAGGGAAGAGCAAGTTGAAAGGGAATAAATCGGCAACAACTAAGAAAGAAGGAGAAAGGCCTACTTGTACTCATTGTCAGAGGGTTGGACATGATGAATCCAAATGTTGGAAGCTTCATCCTAAACTTAAGCCAAAGAAGTTCCTTGAGGAGAAGGGTGAGATGAAAGTTAATGCTACAGTCTAACAAGATTTGGGATCCGACTCCGGTGATGAAAAGAAAATAACCACTATGGGTCTGATAGGTAATCCTTCTGAATCTAGCTTCAGTTCTACTTGTTCTGCATCTTCTTCAAAATCTAATGATGTGATTAAAGAAAAGAAGAGAGTTGAATTGTTTCACAAAATGATTATATCCAGGCACACTAAGATAGATACATTATTCAATAGTGGATCACAAGAAAATCTAATATTTGAGGAACTAGTAAGGAAATTGGGATTGTAAACTAGAAATCATCCAAAACCATACCCTTTAGGATGGTTGAAAGAAAACACTGAAATGCAAGTCACAAAACAATGTCGTTTAAGGTTTGCAATTACAGCTAATTTTGTTGATGAAGTTGAGCTAGATGTGATTCCTTTGGATATATGTGGAGTTGTGTTGGGTAGTCCTTATCTCTATGATCGAGATGCCATATTTCACAAAATGGAGAATAAGTATCATCTCTTTATGTTAGCCTCACTCCCATGTGATGGAAACAATTGTAAGTCCAAAATAATTAAATTAATTAAAATCATGAAAGTTAGGATTTAATCCTACCTTTCTAGATTGAGTTTGTTCCTCATGGGTAGGAGTCAGTTTAGGCTTAGTTGGTTGAGAGATTCTCTCCAACTAGTTTTGCTCCTAGATTAGTGTGTTGTTGAGATATTTTCTCAACCATAGTGTCCAAGATAGACGTACTATCTTGAGACAAACTTCTTCATGTATTTATTTGTACTATTATCATTATTTGTACATTGGATTGCATCATGAGAAGAATATAGTGAGGCTGAGGCCTTTTCTGCCATTTCTATGTCTCTGGTATTTTTTGTGTGTTAATTGTGTTTAGTATCCTACATGTGATATCGAAGCTAATGGAGATCTTAGATTTAGAGCTGGAACATTGTGGAACTGTTGCGTAAAGACTACGTGTTGATGATGAGGACATAAAAGAGTGCGCAAAGATTGTGTGGTTGAACTAAAAGTGGCCCGAAAGGTTCTGCGGATTCACCCCAATGAAGGTTGCTGCTGTGGTGAGCCTGATGTGCTCCCTGGCTTGCACAACACCGACGTCACGAAGTGTTGAGGAGTCACTTTCACGGGATCCAGACACGACATTCCGTTGGTAAAAGCTGATGACTAGGTGTCTGCGACGCAGAAATCCTGTAACAAATCTAGATCTCCCCTCACTCCCTCCATTAGTACTAAGAGGAAGAGGATGCCCATACTGGCTCTGCCCACGAAGGAGATGAGTGCACCTAAATCCATTGCAAATATCAAACAAGCTCCACAGAAGCTGAAATGGAATGAAGTGACATATGCTTTTAGCAAACCCATGAGTACATGCATTTTTTGATTCGATATAACAAATTATCAATTGCTGATAGTATCGTTGAGGCACGTCGTCCAGCACAACGATGGCCGCATTCGTGCAACTCAGACAGACACGGTGTCGTCGGTGATAACCTTTTAGGTGACTGATATCAGCCTCGCAGCTTGACACTTGACAACGCAACAAAACAACTTTGGCCCGTTTTCGGCTCAATTCCTCCTCCATGTTGTCCATTTCAGGGCAAGCACATGGCACCCGCCTCGCTAAGAAATTCGAGTAGATAAGCCGAGGGTCCCGTTTGCGAATCCGCCCGGACGCAACCTCCTCATCTTCCTTCGCGTCGTGTGATAGATTCCTGGGAGATGCATTTTGCACCTCCCATACCTGTTGAACTTCAAGGGCCTGGGAAGCTAATAACCGTTCATCTGAGATGAAGCAAACAAAGTTTTGTCTACAGATTAATTATTCCAGAAGGCTTGGAATATGAAGTTATCCATTGAGGATATAAATATTATATTAAAATGTGTGAATAAGAATAAGAATGATAATGATTTACAATGAGAATGAGAGGCTTGCTTATATATTAGGCAAGTGTCTCTTCATGGAGAGTCATGTCCTATTTAGACATGCCTCTTTAACCTAACTACTGATTATTATTAACTAATCATTATTACAATTATCCTTGTTATATTTATATTATTTATATATTTTATTCGTAACACGAGAGTTCTTTGGACTGCCAAGGCAAAATGTGACCAGGGAAAGTGCCAAGGGAGAAGTCCAAAACGCTGTCCCATTCCTAGTCCCCTGCATCTAAAGTCGAAGCCACCGGATCGTCTAGCAGATCCGCCATGGCTGCTCTTCTTTCGCTTTGCAACGTCTGATTACATCAGGGTTTCAAATTGTCAGATTGTAAATGAGCTTTTCCACCTCTAACTTTTTGTTATTCTTTGAGGTTCAATAGCTTAGGATCGCATGGATATTTCAGTTGGACTGGTTGTTGGGCATATGCAATGAATGGGAGGATGCCTGTGGCGAGGATTAGCGATATTATGGTAAATGGACTACAAGACTTCATAGTTAATTTGGGTGTTCGATGCTGAGTAGCTTGTTGGTGCTCTTAATGGAGTTTAAGAAGGTGATTTTTTAGTGGAGAGGTAGTGTATTTGAAGTCATAAGTGAATTTTTGTATTTGGAGTGATAAGTGAAAGTCATTATTGTAATTCAAAGTAATATTTTACTTTGAGAGCAATTGAGTCAGTGCAAGCAGTTTTTGAAGACAATTTGCTTCCAAAGTTTGCAAGTGTGACATTCTCATTGAGAAGTTTCCATGACAAAATTGTGACATTGAAGAAAGATGTACTCCATTAATTAATAAAGTCATAATTTTTGTGGTGCTTGTGTCCTAGATCCGCCCGAAATTGAATAAGAGGATCTTAGATACACCGTGTGTAATGAGTGCGTGTGCATGACTTGTGTTCAAATTAACAAAATGCTCTCTTTGTATTATGCTTAAACAATTACATGCACATAAACAAGCTTAAGTATAAGAACTCTTAATCAAGCTCTTGTAATCAAACTTAAGTACACAAGAACAAAGCCTCACATCATCAACTTGATAAGATGTTCTTCCAAGCAAGCACACTTCACATCATGTAATCAAAGTAATCAAGTTAAAGACGCTACAAAATCAAGCATTTCAAGTCATGATGACATCAACATCATCAACACTTTTTGTATCACTTGCAGATATACATTTTTTAACTGAATTGTACGGCTGCATTCTTAGTTGTAATCGACACCCTAATTTGAATTGTTAAGGTGAATACATTAAGTCAAGTAAGTCTTCAACTGAGTCATCAAGATTGAACTTGTCATTTGTATCTTGGGTGCATTTTCGACAGTGTTCGACGCCCTTCCTTTTTTAAAAATCAGCATATTCAGTGAGTATATTCAAGAAAGCACCAAGTGTCAGTAATCAATCAAGCAAGTTCAAGCAAGCCATCTAGCAAGCAATCATCATCAAACGAGTGTGAATTCTAGTATTTTATTCTTCAAGTGAGCATCAAATCAAGCCAGTGTTTAACGCAAGTGCAATAAGAAATAAATCAAGGGAGCATGTCCTTCAAACAACAAAACAAGCGAGCGTGTCATTCAAACAACTAAGCAAGCGAGCGTGTCAAAATCAAGTGCGAACGTTCAAAGCACGACATCTACAACAAACGAGCCAGTGGGAAGTTGATTGAAGCATTCACCAAGTGTCAGTGAAGCATTCAAGAGAAGTGATCGTCATCAAGCGAGCATGAAATCAAGAGTTCAAGCAACCAAGTTATACAACTCTAGCAAGTATTTAAAGCATCAACAATAAGCAACAGTACAAGCGAGCCTGAATTCAAAGTGAACAAGCTAACATGGTGACACACATTCAATTGTCCCAAATTCTTAACAATTTGATTTTATCATCAGTTGGCGACATGGTGAACATTAGCAAAACAACTCTTGCTGATATTCAAGTGCATCTTCTACATGCACGTGAAATGATTGAGTTCCTTCAACTGGAGTCGCAACTACAAAGAACTGAGTTGCTGGAGAAGAGTGATGCTTCCAAGTCTTTGAACAATACAAATACAGCTGATGATTCCAAGTCACTGATCCAACCAACTTCAAGTGTCAAAGTGGTCCCTGATCCGGTTCAACTTTCTTCCAAACCAATCATCAAGCCATGGGAAGAAATCCAAAGTAACAGAAATCAACGAGGCTTAGGATATGTCAAAGATGACGCCAAATTGCATATCCCAGATTATTCAAGGCCCATTAAGTTTGTCAATGCAGGGTTTCTTGCACAAATCACATCGACTAGTTTTAAGAAAGTTGCAGACAAACAAAAATACACACAAACTGAATTTGCAGACAAATAGACATATGCGCAAACTGAAGTTGCAATCAAACCAAAATGCCTTCATTGTCAAAGAACCAGTCATCTGGAAGATCAATGTTTTGATCTCCATCTTTGTCACCATTGTGGCAAGTCAAATCATTCATCAGCACAATGCAGCAAACAACAACAATCAACTTGATTGAAGATCAATTATTTATGGATTGATCCCTTGGACTGGTCATCCACGGTCAGAAGATTGTATAAGTTTTACAATCGAATTCACTCACACATATTGCAGCCAACAATAAAAATGAAGATGGTACTCTCGTGCAGTTGAACGGGGGAGTACACCAGTGAAACACTCCTACACCTGAAGGGGGGGAGTTCAGAAATAATTTGAAGAAGATTGTCTCTCCTTTTAGCTGACAAAGGGGGGGAAATGTCAATGAAATTGACAGTGGTTGTCAGATTGGAAGTCTCGACAACATCAACGAAGCAGCCAGTGGGCATTTTCATCAGTGAGTGAGCATCAACAAATTCGCCAGTGGGCAATCGACAACAAAGTCAACAGTGAGCAATTTTCAAACACAGCGAAAGCAACAGTGAGTTGTTTCTCAACATCATCAGTAGTGGGCAATCATCATCAACAAATTCGCCAGTGGGCGTTCTCAATATTTTGTCAGTGGACAAGCAACTTCGCCAGTGGGCCTCATCAACATTTTGTTAGTAGACAAAGGATGCTGATTGAAAGGAAAGGACAAATGGATCCTTTTGCAGCTTGGCACATGATGGAGTTGTCAAGCAAAATTTCAGAGATGACTTATACTTGCAGCTGACTCATGTTCTCTTCGGATTAGAGTTTTTCAGCATCCAACTTTGGCGGTTTTTCAGGCAGCGTTTTTGAAGATCAACATGAGAACTTGGAAGATGGTTTCTCGTTCTTATTTTGGACTTATCATTGAGGGGGGAATGTTAGCCTCACTCTCATGTGATGGAAACAATTATAAGTCCAAAATAATTATTAATTAAAATCATGAAAGTTAGGATTTAATCCTACCTTTCTAGATTGAGTTTGTTCCTCATGGGTAGGAGTCAGTTTAGGCTTAGTTGGTTGAGAGATTCTCTCCAACTAGTTTGACTCCTAGATTAGTGTGTTGTTGAGATATTTTCTCAACCATAGTGTCCAAGCTAGAAGTACTATCTTGAGGCAAACTTCCTCATGTATTTATTTATACTATTATCATTATTTGTACATTGGATTGCATCATGCGAGGAATACAGTGAGGTTGAGGCCTTTTCCGCCATTTCTATGTCTCTGGTATTTTTTTATGTGTGTTAATTGTGTTTAGTATCCTACACTTTAAAGATGGAATTGAATATGTTGCCAGGGCACACAGAATTAAGACAAACTTAGATTTAATCAATGTTAGTCAAATGAAAAGGCTCATTAATTCAAGTAAAAAGTTTATTCTCATGATTGTTAAAGAACAACCTAAAGATAAGTATGATGTTTTTCAAGGGTGTGATTCTCAGTTTAAGGACAAATTGGTTGACATAGTAGATTCTTATATGGAATTGTTTAAAGAACCAAAATGTCTACCTCCAAAATGAGAAATACAACATGAGATTCAATTACAATTTGATGCCCCTCTCCTGAATATTGGCATGTATCGTATGTCAGTGATAGAGAATGAAGAGATTAAGAAACAAATTCAAGAATTGGTTGATAAAGTCTTTATTCGACCTAGTTCTTCTCCATGTGGATCACCGATCATATTAGTCCCAAAGAAAGACGCAGCTTGGAGAATGTGTGTTGATTTTAGAGCCTTAAATAAAATCACCATTAAGAACAGGTATCCTCTTTTTAGAATCGATGATTTGCTTGATCAGTTAAAGAATGTTGTTTACTTTACAAAACTGGTTTTAAGAAGTGATTATCATCAGATTCGTATTGCAGAGAATGATATATGGAAAACTGCATTTAAGACTAGACAAGGGCTTTTTGAATGGTTGGTTATGCCATTTGGGTTATTATGCAATGCTCCAACAACTTTTATGAGTGATGAATGATTTTTTTTGTCCTTTTCTTGATACGTTTGTCATAGTCTATCTGGATGAGATTGTTATTTTTAGTTCAAGTTGGGAAGAACACGTAAAGCATGTTAAAAAAGTTTTTGATGTGTTGCAAAGAGATAAACTGTATCTCAAACTTTCTAAGGGTGAATTTGGAAAGACTTCCTTAGTATATCTTGGTTACATAGTTGGAGGAGGTCAACTAAAAATAGATCCAACTAAAATTGAAGTAATTATTAAGTGGACAAGACCTCAAAATGTGACGGAAGTTAGAAGTTTTTTGGGTGCAGTTCAGTGTTGGAGGAAGTTTATTTCTCATTGCTCTTTTATTGCTTCACCACTTCATGCTTTAACAAGTTCTAAAGTCTCCTTCCAATGGGGAGGAAAACAACGAAAAACATTTGATACTTTAAAGCATAAAATTGTTACAACTCCAATCTCTGCTTTACCAAACCTTCAACAACCATTTGAAATAGAAACTTATGCTAGTAGCTATGCAATGGGTGTAGTGGTATTGCAAAAAGGGAATCCTATTTGTTTTCATTTAGAAACATTTTCTAAAGCAGTCGCTAATTATCCAACTTATGATAAAGAATTATTTGCATTACTGGAAAGTGTTAAAAAATGGAAACATTATTTAATAGGCAAAGAAACAGTGATTCATACAAATCATCAATCACTTCAGTACCTTCAATCTCAAACTAAGTTGCAATAGTCTCGAAATCATAGGTGGATGAAGTTTTTGCAACAATTCCACGTAGTAATCAAATATAAGAAAGTTACCACCAATAAAGTAGCTAATATGTTATCAAGACCTTCTTTGAATGCTTTAGTTATTGTGCAAAATAGTTCTTTAGCACTTGAAAGTTATATAGAACAATATGTTGCAGATACTGATTTCAAAGATGTTTATGAATCACTAACTAGTGGTGCTGAGGTGGAAGAAGTGAATTATCATGTTCATGACATGTTATTGTACCATCTTGGCAAGTTGTGCATACCACAGGGAGAAAAAGTGCATGTGATTAGGGAAGCACATTCTTCTCGTGTTTCAAGGCATTTTGGTGTAGGTTCTTCTACTAATAGATCTCCTTTTGAAACATGTTTTGGGTACCTGCCAAAATCACCAATGGAATTCATGTTTGATGAAGAAGCTAAGGAGGATGGACATGGAGATGTCGACAAAGCAATCAAGTTCATTCAAAGAATCCAAAATATTCATGAAGCAGTGCAAGATCAATTGGAGAAAAGTTTGTCCAGGTACAAAATGCGTCATGACAAGCATCGGATGGATCATCACTTCTAAGTTGGTGATCAAGTATGGCTATACATCAGCAAAGGAAGGATGAAAGGTGAAGGTAAAAAGTTGAAACCTATAAGGTAAGGTCCTTTTAGAATTGTTGAAAAGATTGGGCACAATGCATTTCGGTTGAGTTGCGTCCATACATGAACATATATTCAATTGTAAATGTTGAAAATTTGAATTTGTATGAACCTCCTATGATCATGGATCCAGAGGAAAATGCTCAAATTCCAATTGTAGATGATTTTGCACCTAAATGTATGATTGAGTTACAAGAAGATACCATCTTGGATAGGAATGTCCGCACTTCTAGGCATGGAGATGTTGAGTATCTTCGAGTGGGACTCAAAGGCATGAATCTAAGTAAAGCAAGCTGGATGAAGATCAAAAGGGTGAGGAAGCTGTACCCTCACCTCATGTTTGCTTAAAACCAAACTTTTGGTGGTCCAAAAGCTTTCGGTCGAGAGAAATGATCCAAGAGGATCCTTGAAATGCTCAAAATTTTATAGTCTCAGATTCTCATGAAACCAATGCCAAGTCGAAGAGCTTGTCACGTTGATTCTGGTGGTATATTCGATTTGCAAAATGGCCTCTGTATGAGGGAGAAAATGCGTTCTGAATTTTTTCTCCACCAGGCAAAAAATGGGCCTTTGTAGGCCATGTGGCAATCTCAGAACATGACATGTGGTAGGGTCAATGCACGTGGCAGGTCAAAGTCAAACAGTGCAGGTTAAACTACAAGGTCGGGGTCAAACCCGCAACCTCCATCTCAACACCACAAAATCTTACCATAAGCCCACGACTTTGTTTTATCAATCCAATGGCAGTTTCTTATATTTAAGTTTCATTGTGTTTGATGCGGTAAGGGTTGGCGAAGCCTGCCAAACCTGTGGATTATTTTGGCACTACTCCAAATATGTTACTGGCGTTAGCAAACAACATACCAATCGACGGGAATTCAAACCATATGCCAACCTCCGGATATGGCACGAAGTCCAAAGCCTAAGTTTAAACTATATGTGATATGATAATCACCCTATGAATGACCTCAGTTAAGATTTATTAAATGAAGGTATTACAGACTCATATGTTGGTGTGTGTGTCTATGTTATTCAAGCAACGGATCGATCAGATTGCAAATACACAGACACTTGAAATGGAAAACAACAGAGAAACACAGTAAGCAAATACAAGAACACAAAAATTTAATAAGGAGTTCACCCTATCCTTCGAGGGCTACATCTCCGGTCCAACTTTCAGTGGTGGCCTTCATTTATTGTGTCTTGAAGCAAAGAATTACAATGAAGGAGCTCAATGTGAGTCTCCTGAAACAGAATTTGCTTGGAAGGGTGGTTCTTGGATTCCCCAAGCCACTAGAATACACAGACTCTTTCCCTTACCAGCTTTGTGACCTTCTGGTCTATAATGGAGAGAGCCCAATGTGGTGCTCAGTCCGGACAGATCCTCTCTGGGATGGCTTGAATCCCTCAAGCTCTCTGGTGCTCGATGCTGCCTTTGGTCAGCTCCGCCCTTTGTCTTCTGTTCTGTTGTTGCTTCACTGTCTTTCTTCTCTCTGTTCTTCTTTTCTGTGTTCCGTCCTCCTCTCGGGGTTCTGGTTGTCTTTCTGCTTTTCTTGTGCATGGCTTTAAGGCCATTCGTACCCATGGTTGTTCGATACCTCTTCCACTTCCCATGGGATCGCCTGCTACAACTTTGCTTGGAGTTCCTTGTTCGGCATCATTTGGCTCACAGGGAGTGGCCACATGTCCTCCTGTAGCTGTGCCAATTCGCTTCGCCGGTTCGGTTTTTCCGTCATGTCGTGGGATGAGTCTTCTGCCACCTTGGCAGTCAAATCGGACGTCAAATCTTTAAAAATGCGGCTTAATCCCCCGTCGATTTCGCTTTCCCATCAGGCGCGATCTCAACTGTTAGATTTGGGGCCTCCAGATCCGACACCATACGCACGTTTTGCGCGGTTGACTTGCTCAACCGTTAACGCGCGATGAGCGACGATTTTCTCTCTCCTCCGCTTGCCACGCATCAGGTGTTGAGTGGAATTGCTCCTTTTCCTTTGAAACAGCTTACCGCCCATGGACGCCCTCGATCAATACCGTCGGTTTTTGGAGCGGGTCTTGCCTTTAGCGCTTTAGCCTTTATCCCACGGTTTTCCCGGCTCTCATGCGACCGAGCGCTCGGGGCTTCTCCAATTTGGGGTTTTTCGCCCAGTGATGCGCAGTTAGCGCATCAAAAACTGCCTCTGTTTCCCGATCCGGGCCTCCCAGGGGCTAAATTTGCCTCCTGCGCAGTCTCCATGGGCCTTGGTTAGCGCGCTTTGACCAAGGTCCTCGTCGTTCCGCACTGGCTACCATTGCCACTGGTTTAGAGGTGTTTTTGATCGCTGTTGTAAATTCTTTGAAGTCTGTCCCGACCTGGTACAACCATGGCTCTGTTTAATCATTCTTTATGGATCCAATTCGAATCACGACCTTCCCACTGAAAAGCTTTGGACCACCAAAAGTTGGTTTTCTTTCAAGCATCGACTAAGTGAGGGTACTGCTCTCTCACTTGCCCAATCTCAATCCACTTTGCACTGCTTGGTTTCGAACCTTTGAGTCCAATTTTGAGGTACTCAACATCTCCTTTGCACGTCGTCCTCACCTTATTGTCCAAGACTGTGTCTTCCTTCAATTCATTAAGATATTCAGGTAGCAGGTCATCAATAGAAGGCAATTGGCTTTGCTCTTCAGGATCCTCAATCATTGAAGGTTCAAACAATCTCAAGCAATCTGTATTTACGACTGAGTAGATGTGCATGTAAGTTGGTAGATCAAGGCGAAAAACATTTTCACCAATCTTCTCAAGTATCCTAAAAGGTCCATACCTGTTAGGCTTTAACTTTTTACCTTCACTTTGCATCCTGTCCTTGCTGATATACAGCCGGACCTAGTCTCCAACTTGAAAACTATGCTCCATTCGATGCTTGTCATGCCTTGCCTTGTATTTGGCTTGGCTCTTTCCAACTGTTCCTATACTGCCTGGTGGATCTCCTGGATTTGTTCAATGAACCTAGTTGCCTTGTCCACATCACTGTGTCCATCAACTGTGGAATCTTTACCAAAGACAAAATCCAAAGGAGACCTTGTTATGAAACCAAAACAGGTTTCAAAAGGAGATCTTTGTGTAGAAGAGTGTTTTGCTATGTTGTAAGCATGCTGAACATAACACAGATGTTCATCCCAAAGCTTAGGATGTTTGTTGCAATATCCCCTGAGTAACTAGATCACTGCCCTGTTAACTACTTCTATCTAGTCATCGGTTTGTGGATGAAAAGCTGTGCTTTTCTTCAGTTGGGTGTCCATCAGCTCCCACAGACTTGACCAAAACTTCCCCACAAATCGGGTGTCTCGATTAGATACAATAGAAGTGGGTAATCCAGAATGAACCCATACATGTTCAAAGAATAGTTTTGCAGTTTGTTCAACTGTAATCTGTTTATTACAAGGTATCAAAATACACATTTCGCTGAACCTATCCACAACCACATACAGATAATCATGACCTTTCCTAGATTTAGGCAGTCCTCCAACAAAGTCCATGGAAATACTTTCCCAAGGGTGAGAAGGCACTGATAATGGAGTGTATGAGCCTAGTTTTCTATTGCTGGGCTTGCTTTTAGCACACATAGTACACCCTCTTACATATTTAGAAACTGTCTCATTCATTTTCGGCCAATAACAAAATCTTTGCAGCCGTGCAACTGTTTTACTTACCCCAAAGTGACCTGATATCAGAGAAGTGTGTGCCTCTCTAATTATCTTTACTCTCTCAGATTGTGAAATGCAGAGTTTCCCACAGTGATATAAGAGTCGGTCCTTTACATGATAATCCAATTCTTCTACTCTCTTGCCTCGACTCAAAGTTGCATATACATTTTTAAAGTCTATATCTGGAGCATATTGTTCAATGTAGCTTTCATGTAGTACAAAATTATGCTTAGTATAGTAGATGCATTTATAATGGGTCTAGATAACATGTTTGCAACTTTGTTATGTATGCCCTTTTTATATCCGATGACTAAATGAAACTGTTGTAGAAAACCCATCCATCTGCAGTGTCTTGATTGCTGCAACTTAGTCTGGGAGTGTAGATATTGAAGTGGTTAATGATCAGTATGTATTACTATCTCTTTGCCCATTAAGTAATGTTTCCACTTTTTCACACTTTGAACTACTGCACACAATTCTTTATCATATGTAGGATAGTTAACTACTGCAGGATTAAAAGTCTCAGAATGATAACATATGGGTTTACCGTGCTGTGTCAACACTGCGTCCATTGCATAGTCACTGGCATCTGTTTGGATCCCAAACTGTCTTTGTAGATTAGGTAGTGTTAGTACAGGTGCCGTACTAATCTTTTCTTTCAAGGTGTCGAAGGATTTTTGATGTTTTCCTCCCCACTGAAACACCTTGTTCAATCCTGTCAAAGCATGTAAGGGAGCTGCAATTGAGGAAAAATTAGAAATGAACTTTCTCCAATATTGTGCTGCTCCTAAGAAGCTTCTCACTTCTGTAGTAGACTTGGGTTTAGGCTAGTTTACAATCACTGCCACTTTAGAGGGATCTATTTTTAATTTACCACCCCCTACTATATGATCCAAATAATTTAGAAATGTTTTGCCAAACTCACATTTTGAGAGTTTAACATAAAGTTTTTCTCTTTTCAAAACATCTAATGTCTGCTTAACATGCTTTAAGTGTTTTTCCCACATTTTACTAAAAATCAGAATGTCATCCAAATACACAATAGCAAAATCATCAAGAAAAGGCTTGAGTACATCATTCGTTAATCTCATGAAAGTAGCAGGGGCATTGGTCAAGCCAAAAGGCATAACCAGCCACTCATACAATCCTTGCTTTGTTTTGAAAGCAGTCTTCCATGCATCTTGCTCTGCAACTCTAACGTGATGGTATCCACTGTGCAAATCCAGCTTGGTGAATAAACAACTTCCTTCAATTGATCTTAAAGATCATCTATGCGATGAAGGGGATAACATTTTTTGATTGTTATCTTATTTAGTGCTCGGTAGTCAATGCACATTCTCCACAAGCCATCTTTCTTTCTCACCAAAATGATTGGACATGGTGATGTGCTGGTCCTGATGAACCCCTTCTTGAGCAACTCTTGCACCTGCTTCTTGATTTCAGCATTCTTTAAAGCAGACAACCTGTACATTCCAATGTTAGGCAATGGAACATCTTGCTGCAAAATAATATCATGTACTATTTCCTTTTTGCGTGGCAAACCTTTAGGTTTTTGAAACAGAACATCATACTCTGAAACAATCTTTTCTATATCAACTTGCTGCTTAGCATTACAGCCCTCAAATACATTGGTTTTATCAGGTTTCTTTTCCTTTACAACCATTAATAAGAATTGTTTGCATGAATTTATCATTCTTTTCATCTACCCAGAATTTATGAGAGTATAATTATTCTTGAGCTTGTGAGCTTTCACAAAGTATTCGATTCCATCTTTAACAAGTAGATACTTGTTCTCAACTCTATGAAAAATAGCTTTTTCTATCATACAAGTAAGGACTTTCTAAAACAATTCCACATATATCCAAAGGAATTATGTCTAACTCAACCTCATCTACAAATGCTGACCCAAAAGAAAACTTGAGTTTGCACTGTCTAGTCACTTGTAGTTGTGCTTTATCATTCAACCATCCTAATGGGTATGGTTTCTTGTGAGGTGTAGTTGCTAATCCCAATTTTTTTACAATTGCTTCAGAAATCAAATTTACTTGTGAGCCACTATCAAACAAAGTATCAATCTTTTGATGTTTGGAAATAATTCGAATATGGAAAAGCTCATGTCTTTTTCTCTCATGTTCTTCATCAATAATAGTTTGAGCAGAATTACTAGTAGATGCTTCAGAATTCTTACCTTTTATACCTGTGGCTGCAATGATTGTTTCATCTCCTGAGTCTGACCCCAAATCTTTCTGAATAGCTGCAGCAATCTTCTTCTTCTTGCCCTCAGACTTTTTAGGTCTCAGCTCTGGATGCAGAATCCAACAGTGCTCATCATCATGCCCCTCCTTTTTATAGTGAGTGCATGAAGCTTTGTTTTTCTGTGCAGTGTTAGCCTTTCTTGCTTTCCACTTCTACTTTCTTTTCTCCTTGCTCTTGCTTGCAGTGCGTTGGGATGGTCCCCCAACTTCTGGATTTCCATTCTTTCCTCTAGCTTCTAGATGAGTAGCTTGTACAGATACCTCATCTATACTAGTGGGATTAAACATGAGGATGGCATGCCTCATGTAGCTGTGTAGACCACCAATTTACTTCAAAAGAGTCTCTGGTGAGTTTAATGAGATCCCTAGAATCAATGCTCTCTTTCTAAATTCTTGAGTGTACCCTTGCACACTTTGCCCTTTCAATTGCCGAAGAGTTTGCCAACTCATCATGGCTTGTTGCATGTAGGCGAATGGATAGAACTGCTTCTTGATTGCAGAAACAAAGTCACTCCAGACAGAGATAGTCTTCCCATGTCTTTTCATGTCAGCTTGGGTTCTGCCTTCCCACCAAACCAAGGCAGTGCCTCCTAGGCGTAGGCTTGCCAGCTGAATTTTGCTCTTGTCTGAGTCGATGTTTTGCACTCTGTAATACACATCAATTTGTCTAATCTAATTGTCCAATTTTTCAGCATTTAGCTCTCCATCATATATAGGAAAGTCAAATTTAACATCTAGCTTGATCAAAGATGCTTTCTTATTATGCACAGGGCTATTAGGAGGTGTGAGAAAGCTTTCCTCTTTCCCGTTTTCTTTTGAGTGGTCATGGGAATGAGACTTATCTTCTTCTTTATCTTGTTTAGAACTTGATGAGTCTTCATCTTTATGCTTTCTAAAGTCCCTATACATTTCTTCTACCATAGACTTTATAGCTAGGAAACTCTCTATGAATTTAGGGTCTGGCCCCATACAACCTTCCTCTGACATTGTCTTCTGAGGATAGAATCTCCCAATTTCAGGATTAGTTTCGACCAACTCTCCTTCTCCTAATTTGAGCTTTGATCTAGTGAGCATTCAACAACTAAACCAACACAAGCTTGTCTAACCTTACAGCGTAGAGCTCTGATACCACTTGATCTGATAATCACCCTATGAGTGACCTCAGTTAAGATTTATTAAATGAAGATATTACAGACTCATATGTTGGTGTGTGTGTCTATGTTATTCAAGCAACGGATCGATCAGATTGCAAATACACAGACACTTGAAATGGAAAACAACAGAGAAACACAGTGAGCAAATACAAGAACACAAAAATTTAATAAGGAGTTCACCCTATCCTTCTAGGGCTACATCTCTGGTCCAGCTTTCAGTGATGGCCTTCTTTTATTATGTCTTGAAGCATAGAATCACAATGAAGAAGCTCAATGTGAGTCTCCTGAAACGGAATTTGCTTGGCAGGGTGGTTTTTGGATTCCCCAAGCCACTAGAGTGCACAAACTCTTTTCCTTACCAGCTCTGTGACTTTCTAGTCTATAATGGAGAGAGCCCAATGTGGTGCTCAGTCCGGACAGATCCTCTCTGGGATGGCTTGAATCCCTCAAGCTCTCTGGTGCTCGATGGTGCCTTTGGTCAGCTCGGCCCTTTGTCTTCTGTTTTGCTATTGCCTCACTGTCTTTCTTCTCTCTGTTCTTCCTTTTTGTGTTCCGTCCTCTCGGGGTTCTGGTTGTCTTTCTGCTTTCCCTGTGCATGGCTTTAAGGCCATTTGTACCCGTCGCTGTTCGATTCCTCTTCCACTTCCCGTCGGATCGCCTGCTACAAATTCGTTTGGAGTTCCCTGTTCGGCGTCATCATTAGGCTCACAAGGAGTAGCCACATGTCCTCTTGCAGTTGCGCTAATTCTCATCGTCGGTTCGGTTTTTCCGTTATGTCGTGGGATGAGTCTTCTGCCACCTTGGCAGTCAAATCGGACGTCAAATATTTACAAACTACGGCTTAATCCCCCGTCGATTCCGCTTTCCCATCGGGCGTGATCTCAGCCATTAGATCTAGGGCCTCCAAATCCGATGCCATATGCACGTTTCGCGTGGTTGACTTGCTTGACCGTTAATGCGCGATGAGCGGCGGTTTTCTCTCTCCTTCGTTTGCCACGCGTCAGACGCTGAGTGGAATTTGCCCATTTTCCTTCGAAATAGCTTACCGCCCATGGACGCCCCTGATCAATACTACCAGTTTTTGGAGTGGGTCCCACCTTTAGCGCTTTAGCCTTTATCCCACGGTTTTCTCGGCTCTTATGCGACCAAGCGCTCGGGGCTTCTCCAATTTGGGGTTTTTCGCCCAGCGATGCGCGATTAGCGCATCAAAAACTACCTCTGTTTCTCGATCTGGGCCTCCCAGGGGCTAAATTCACCTCCCGCACAGTCTCCATCGGCCTCGGTTAGCGCGCTTTGACCGATGTCTTCGTCGTTCCACGCTGGCTGCCATTACCATTGGTTTAGAGGTGTTTTTGATTGTTGTTGTAAATTCTTTGAAGTTTGTCTCGACTTGGTACAACCATGGCTCTGTTTACATTCTTTATGGATCCAATTCGGATCAATATGCTATATATGTCAATACATATAGTTGTCGGTTCAACATTGCTAACCATATTATATCCTTGGTCGAAGGGCTATCACTATCGGGCATTGTATTGTTATGTTAAGAAGTTGGTTAGAACTATATGTTAACAAATGTGCCATGGGTCGATAATTGTAGCTGCTGAGTTTAATGTCAAAACGGTCACATCCCACGGGTTGAAGTTTGATATCACTGCCAGTCTATCCATACCCGCCGGCCTATGTTTGTGACTTTGTTAAAACAAATATATGATATATATAGTTATAACCATTTGCTATGTATTATAACATTGTTACAACGTTTTTCTATGTATTGACAATCCGATCCCAGGAGGCCCGCGGGTTTGACCCTGGGACCTCCCTGTGGGCAGTATAAAAGAATTACCAATGCACCAGAGCGCATAGAGTTGAAAGGTGTGTTAGTCGAACTGTTGTTATTTGTGCCTGTAATATGCCTTTTGAGGGATAACTTGGCCAATATTGGGCCTTTTTGAGATCTGTAAGTTGCATTGGGAAGCTGAGGCTGAGGCCTATCTTCTGACAATAGCCATTGATGCTTGTGTGCATAGTCCAAAATGGTGAAATTTGATGTAACGAGACTTTATGAGAGTTTTCAATACATCGGACGCCCATTGGAAGCAGACTTGGAGATATAGTCTAGGAGGGACAAACTCCGTCATGGAATATTTTGTGTTTGCTTCTTATTTCCACTGTTCATGCTTAATTTCAGATTTCAAGTTCATGTTTAAGGCACTTAAAAATCAATTTCCTCATTTATTCACATAAAAGCAACCTTAGTTAATATTTGGTGAAATTGTGCAAATAGTCAATTCTGCTCTTTTCGAATCATTGTAGGGAACAATGAGCTCCCTCTTAATACTTGCTTCTTTACAATATGCAACCAATAATTTTAAAGTGTATTCCCCACAATTGTCGGATCTCAAGGTCTTTATCTTTCTTTCGGTTAAGGTCTCCACTTCAGATCTAAACTTCTTGAAATTTTCAAATACTTCATCCCTTGTCTTGAGAAGGTAGAGCCATGTCTTTCTAGAGTGATCATCAACGAAGGTCACATAATAAAGATGGCCTCCAAGTGATTTGTTAGATATAGGCCCACACACATTGGAATGAATGAGGCCTAATATTTCTTTAGACCTTGTATCATTGCTTGTGAAAGGCTTCCTTGTATTCTTTCCCAAAGCACATCCCTTACATACTCCTTCATGATATTCCTTGATGTTAGGGATGCCATTTACCATTAGATTGAGAGAGGGAAAGCTCTTGTAGTGTATATGCTTATATCTTCTATGCCATAGTTTGATAGGATTTATTTCCATGTGAATTAGGGCTTGAGGAGATGGTGTTATAACTCTATATAGTCTTCTTTCACGAACTCCAATAACCTTCTCCTTTTCAATGCTTGAATCCTTTCCCCAAACCAAGACTTTACCATCTACAAAGGCAACCCTATCTCCTTAACAAGAAATTGAAAGTAATTTTTCTTTCAAACCTGGAACATAGAGTATATTGTTGAGGTGTAGCTTTGCTCCATTTTCCAGCTTCAAAGATGTAGATCCAAGGCCCTTGATTGCATAATTGTTGTTGACTCCTAACTCCACTGCATGAGATGATTGTTGCTTTGATAGAGTATGAAGTTGTCCGCTTTCTTCTGTCATATGTCTAGATGCTCCACTATCAATCATCCATGCATTGTCATCATCAAAAGTATCTGTAAGTGAAACCAAGAACCCTTCGCTTTTGACTTTCTTAGATAAATTGTAGATGATTGTTCCAATCCAGCTTCCTGCAATTCTTATGATATTGAACCCCATCTTCAAGTAACTTGTTAGAGAGGGAGTAGCCTTCTTTTTCAAGCCAACAAAGTGATCTCCAAACTCTTTCGACCTTAGCTTTGATTCCATGTCGAGAAATCAATGTTATTAGTAATTAGGGTTTGATTTCTTCTTCTTGATAATTACTTGTGAATTATGTTGGCTTCTTTTACTTCTTTATTATATTATGTTTCATCAAGCAATTACCAATTTATGTGTATATGAAGATCACAAGAACAAGAGACACAAGATGTAGGCGGACAACCAGGGTAAAACCCCTATGAGTGGAAATCCCAGTCAGAACACTTCGTTTAGTAGATTCAAAGACAAGATGAGATAGTCCAAGACTCTTTGACCTAGAAACTGACTTCCCCCAATCACCAAGTCAGTCCTTCCTTCTTCTCCAAGTGATAGTCTTTCAGTATTAGCTTCGACCTAGAGTTTCGACCTTGCAGCAGCAAAATTTCGGCCTCCCCAGTAGCAAAATTTCGACCCCAACAACATAACTTTGACCTGCAGTAGAATTCAGAATTTTGATCCCAACAATAGCCTAATAACTTCGCACGAGTGAGAGAAAAATAGCCCAAAACATTGATTTTGTCTTCCCTTGCAATCTTCTTCCTTCTCTAGCAACTTCGCACTTTTTTTGCCTCTCCTTCTTGTGTATCCAACTTGTTGAGCGAATCATGCAAATGGATCGATCTGCCTCTCTATATATAGCCACTTTTGTGGGTCGAATTGCCCTAATGTAGGTTGACTTCATCAGGATAGGGCCGACTTGGTGTGGAGGTGTCAAATGACCTATTTGACTCAAAAATAGTTCTTTTTACATGATACAAAATCCCAAGAAGGGTCTAATAAAATTGGCAATGACTCTATTGACTTAATATAAAACTTAGAAGCCTAAAATGGAGGCTTTGACCTAAAAAATGATGACCCAAGCATGAAACCCATGCTTTAATAAGTCATTTTTATTAATAATAAAATTTCTTTTGATAACTCAATTACATTATACAATTATGAAGATTGAACTTTGTTACATTCTTCAACAATGTATAACAATTTCGATTCATATAGATGCACATGAATTAAATGTTTTTTTCAAAATTAGAATATTTTATGTATTTTTGATCGACCAATGTTTTGGTCTTGTTGAAGATATTGTGACCATTTTCCAACAAGCAAACAAGGGGAAATTTGTTGTTTCATTGCCATGATTCATCTCATGAGATACATTTATTTTTGTTTTGATATGATTTTGTATCATTCTATTAGATCTTATGACTTAGCGCAAATATCATATTCCGATATCAAAGTCTTATATATCACTTGACATCTTATATATCAATTTTATTTCCATATTTATGTAACAATGTGTTTGTTTGATGTTGATGTTGTGTTAGAAGTCAAAACATGGAGGAAAAAATGATTATTTTTGTATTTTTTAAAGTTTCCCGATAATTTCCAATATTTTCCCCGATATTGCTGATAATTTAAATTTTGGACCCTCAGCGATAAATTGCTGACAACGATAAATGTAACGTTGGCTTAGTTCATAAACAACACACATATATTTAATTCAATTCTCTCTTAAGGTATAAAATATGCTTCTATCATTTCTTGTATTAGATGCAAAACAATCTTGCAAACATCATATTGGTGAATATATCGCTGAGGGTCCAGAAAGGAACTTTTTATTAACATTGGGGAAAATATTAGAATTGACAAACTTCAAAAATAAAAAAGTTTGCATTTTTTTCATTTTTTAAACATTTAAAGCAGCAACAATATCAAATAAATTCTTTGCCACATAAATATAAGTAGAAAATTCATATGGAAGATTTATAGGATGTCAAGTGATAAGTCACATATCAACATTGAATCTGTCCCGGGCCCTGACTCCGGAGTCTTTAAATTACATCAAAATATAATAAATTGGACTTCTGCTCAAACTGAACTCTTTCCTGAAATGCATAATATCTCTGGACTCCATAACTCATGTACAGGAATTTTCTGTTAGTTTACAACATTTTTGAATTATCTTCTTGACTCCTTATTGATCTGAGTCTGCATGCTATGACCAATGGGGGTTTTTGTCTTCCAGGGAACACTGCAGGGGTCAACTGGTGGCAAGATGATGAATTCTCCTTTTCTCTGGATCACCCGTTTATGCTTTTCAAAAGACTTGAAAGAGATAAAAATATGAATTTTATAGGCAACTTGTTGTGACATGTTGATTTTTTGTTAATACATTGTGATATATTCAAGGTCCAAAAAAATCACAATTTTTATATTCAACAATATTGCTGTATATTGCTCTGTTGCTGATTTATAACTTATAAGTGATATTTGTAACACATACAAACCCTAAGTAAATGTTCTGAGATCATTTTACATTGAGAATATGCAATTCTATAGGAAGAAGCTGCTTGTTAAACATTTTCATTCATATGTCCTACACTTTGTGGACTTGTGTTTATTACTTTTTCATGATTATTGAAAACTTGAAATTAATTTACTAGCACTCTCCCTTCGTTCAATTTCAGACTGTTGCCTGTTTTGATGTATCTGTTGTGACTGCAGACCTTGTATGATGAGGTCATACCTTCCTTTGATGTAATGGGGAAGAAAGCCTTCTTTCTAGGGGAGGTTGGAAATGGAGCTAAGATGAAGCTTGTTGTCAACATGATTATGGGCAGGTGAACAATGCAGTTTCTTATATTATTAAGTACATGCTTCCTGTATCTTATAAACCCAAAATTTCTGTGTATAGTTCTTTATGTTATTGTTTCTTCTACACAACAATTTTTTTTTATTAGCATTTAAGCTCAAGGTTAGTTGGGAGCGGAAGCGGAGAGTGACATTTTCAAAAGCTCCCGGTTCGGGAGCGAATTTTAATATAATATATATTTTTATATATTTTGATGCATTTATGTCAACAAAAGTATGTAGAATGATGAATTAGATAAAAAAACACAAAAACATGAATTGAACCATATAACATCAATCATCTAGAAGTTATAATCTTCATCAACCACATCCACAAGTTAGTAACATACAACATATCGAGTCTTATGATTCATCAATCTAAAAGTGTCAAGCTTTCAAAATTCAATATATAACATTTATCATCATTGATCACCAAAGTTGTAACTTGTACTTGTAACCATTACCATTACCAAGTAACCAAATGATAACAAAGAATATCTAACATGAAATAAAAAGTTTCAACTTTCAATTTTCACGAAGCATCATATTCATAATTCATTGCCAATGAGTTATAAATGCCAACTTCAAACTTCAAACTTACATTGTCACCTATTGTTTACAAAAATTACCATAATAAATATGAAAGTGTCAATACTTATAAAAAGTACTAGAAACTAGAAAAGACGAGTAAATCTATTATCTATTGCTTGACCCTCTTGCCACAAGAAATTTCTAATTTCTTGTCTCGTGCTTTATTGGGAGTTTCCTCCTGCATTGTCGAACGACCTTGGTGCTCTTGATTATTAGGAATCTCCCATGCATAGAAGGCTTGGTGCTCTTGATTAAATACAAGTTCCATACCCTAGTATATGACAAAATCCAATGGAAACATGGCAATCTCCCCAATCCTAAAATCCTGAAAAAATGATAAGTCTATTGGATTTTGAATGAGATCTAAAATTCTACTTTCTCCATATGAAATCCAATGAGGTCAAAACCACTCTCATACATCCTGAGTTATTTCATGGTAATGTTAAAATTTTAAGTAAATGGATGAAAATGAAAGATAAAGGAGAATGCCACTTTTACTTTAAGAATTTAACATTACCATGAATTGCATATCAACACTAGGGCGATAGACTTGAACATTAGGCTGCCTCACTCAAAATTTTTTGTTTCCAATCTTCAATAACTCCCTCTATCACTCTCGAATAGGTAGGGAGTGAATTTTTTTTAGGGAGTGCGTTCCCGGGATTGCTCCCGATGTGTTCCCGCTCGGAGCACGCTTCAGGAGCGGGTTCAAGAGGGGGGGCGCTCCCTCGTAACCCTGTTTAAGCCATTGGCTCTTACGTGCAACGAAAATGATTGGGATAAAAGACAACAAATTTCTAACAGAAAGGACTTAGAATTCTATTTTAGAATTGTTACCCACCAAAATGGGTAACCCCTAAGAGAAAGTTTTTCTCTCTTATTCTTCACATCCAGTCGGCCAGCCAGCAGCCCTAGAGAGCCACCACTAGCTAATGACATGTCATTATATCTCCGCCACCTGCATCAGTTATATGCTTCTCACCATCCAACATAACACATGGAGGAAGGTGGGGGCTTCCTATCAAAAGTTATTTTATTCATTTTGCAATTTGGTGCTTATGCTTGTTTATATTTGGGCATTTAATATGGATTATGGGTGAACTGGAAGGAAAAGGGGTTTTTGACCATGGTCATGTTCTCTCACCTTACATGGGTGTTAATCTTCAATCCTAGTCCAGTGTGACCTCCTCTAATGGCCCAATGGGTATAAGAGGGACACCACTTGGGAAGCCCTCATTGATATAGCGCAGTTCCATCTATCCCTATGTCATACTTACCACTTTCCATCATAGACTACAAGCTTAGTTTCACCTCCATTCTTCGAGTTCAACTGACCACTGGTTCCTTGGGATTTGGCACCCATACATCCGCATACTTGGGTAGGGCCCAAAAATTTTCCTTGGGAGGTTGATGCAACTAAAAGAAAAAGAAAGAGCATATCATGGCCACAAAACAAAACAAAAGGAAAGAAATCAAAATACAAAAGATGGCTAGGAAATTTGAATTAGTGTGTGGGAAAAACCCTAGCATGAACTCTACCTTACTCATATGGTCATCACCCGGTTCCTAGGCGCATGTTTCCTTATTATGTCATAAAAAGGAACCCTTGCATGTCCCAATCCCACTGAGCAATGAGCTGCCTCATCATTAAGGGGTAAAACAATTGCGATACATCATTAAAAGCAAGCTCTAATTCTTGAGCTATGAGCCATAATACAAAGAAAAATCAGGAAAAAGTAAAAGGTGCACAAGAGGGGTGGAAAAAAATTTGATGAGTTGGTAGCTCATGCTTCCATGATTGCTCCCTCCTCACATCTCTACACTCAGGTTGTGGATCCCCATCATGCTAGTCCCATTGACCAAGGCACTTGGTCCTATCCCCTCCGTACCATCGTTATTATTCACTAGAATAATCAATATCCTAGCTAGAATAATCAACAATTGTTCATGCTCAATGTCTCCGGAGGCTAAAGACCGAATATTAACACAACATTTAGAGGCAAGATTTAAATGGCCAACTGACCATATATTTTAAATTTTAATTTATATGGCCATCTCATGTATCCATTTGACAAATTGAAAAGTGTTATGCAACAAACACTAATGTTATTTTTTGGCACCTCATCATTGTTGATTAGAGTAGAGGTAGTGGTTTCACTTGTTTAAGTTCCAAGACTAGCAGAAGAACCCAAAAGATTTGCTACTTTAGCATAATATTAATTTATTTAACTGTTTCATAAAGTTAGACTTAGGAAAAATTTAAAATTCCTAAGTTAACTTATAATTTAATTTCAACCATTGATCACGATTTAATCTCAAATTTTGAGAAGGAGATTAGTATTGAGATTGAAATTATAAGAGGAGATGGAGCTAGTTAGTGGCAAGTCAGTTGGGCACAAGCAGTGTGTGTCAGATCGACGAAGGAAGAGCCGAGGGTTTTGGCAGATCACAGTGATTCAGGATCAGAGAAGAAATTGAGTGAGGGCAAAGCTCTTACAACCCCAACGCAATCAGTTTAGTTGATTTGCATAGGGATTAGGCAGATCTAGTGTGCAAGAAGGGGGCTCAATTCATCTTGCAGGGTTTATTAGTTGTTCTTGTGATAAAAGGGAAGTTTCTCCCTTGTTGTAATTCTCAGAAGAAAATTTGTTGCTAAAGAAAAATAATAAAAGACAAACAACGTTGCAAGTTTTCACCGGAGTTGGTGTTTCCTGGGCATATCTTGTGTTCTATGCGTTGATGTGTTCATCTTTTGATTTATTTTTCTGTTGTGCATATTAATCTAGAAAACTTAGTGTATTTGTGATTTAATTTTCTAGAATATCATTTATTTGTGTTTCTGGGATTTTACACTTAGAAATTTGCAAATCAGTTTATTGGGTTTTAAGGAAATTTAGCTTGGTATCAGAGCCCAGTTTGTGATTGAAGACCAAGCACAAATTTTGTCTTTAGGATCAAATTCTGCAATTTAGAGGGAGCAAGTTATTAGATCAATTTGGCCAATAGGGTTTTGAGCAATGCACATTGATTCTACCAATACGACTTGTATTCAACAACTAATTTGGCAGTATGGCATAATGGTGTCTCAGATTTGAAGACAGATTAGACGGTGCGTTCGACTTTTGTTCATGTCATGAAAGGATAGCAGTGGTGTTGGAGTAACAAGGGGTTTGAGATTTTGTTGATAACGTCCCAACTTCACCTGCAGATCTTCAACAATTGGCTTAGCATAATAAAATGGATTCCAAGGCAAGAAGGATTATCTTGGAAGGTGTCAAAGAGCACATTATCCCTCACCTGACTCGGAAGAAGAAAGCCAAAGAAATGTGGACTGCCGTCATTGGTCTCTATCAAGATTCGAGTGAGGCCAGAAAGATGGTACTGAAAGACAAGCTTAGGAGCATTAAAATGTCCAAGTTAGATTCAGTGGTTTCTTACCTTACCAAGTGTTCCAAGGTAAAGGAAGAGTTGGCTGGTGTGGGTAAGACATTTGTAGATAGAGATCTGGTAAATTTTGCTCCATTGGATTTCACCAAGTCATGGCAAGCCTTCACGGATGCGATATGTGCCTAAGAAAACTTTCTAGATTAGGAGTGTTTATGGGGTGACTGCATCGAAGGGAGATTCATAGACTAATTGAAGCTAGGTCTCATGTTAAAAATAAGGAAGATGAAGAAAATTTCGCTCTAGTCAGGAAAGGGACCAATTCCAAGGGTAAAAAGAGCAATGGTAGTGGTGCGCTGAGTTCTAAGGGAGAAAAGAAGAAAAAAGATCTTAGCAAGATTAAGTGTTTTTCATGCCACCAATTTGATCATTTTGTTACTAAATGCTCCAACAAGAAGAAAGGGTCCAAGAAGGACCAAGTAGTAGCCTCTACAGAGATAGATGAGTTCTCTTTTATTTTGAGGAGTTTTCTCTCATTGCATGTATGGGAAATTTAGTGGCTACTAGTTTATGGTATGTGGATAACGGTGCATCCTGTCATAAGACGGGAAATAAGAGGTATTTCAATAAACTGCCAGAGAAGAACATGTAGTTTCATATTGAGATGGGAGACGATAGGAAATATCGGGTCAAGGGCACTGGTATAGTTCGTTTTGTGAGGGAGTTTGGAAACCCTCTATATCACAGAGATGTTCTCTATGTACCTGCGCTCAAGAAGAATCTCAATTCAATTTCAAAATTTAAAAATTTCCTTGAAATGCAACAACTGGAAATTATTCTTCTAATTGGTTAATTATTAAGCAGTTTATTTACTATGACAAACAATGAATAATTCACACTGCAATTTCTTCACAGTAAAGACGTTGCGGAAAATAAAAAATGGAACTGAGAAATTTAGAGCGCACCCACACAAAAACATGATACCATTGTTTTTGGACAAATGTTCCCAGAAAAACACAATGCGAGAAAACTAGTGCAACAGATGAGGGTTTTATTATGTAGCAACAAAAATTCTGAGTACAAATCTGGATTTCAGTCTGGCTATCCTCGAACAAAATATACTACCACAGTGATTTTGAGGAAATTCCTCTCTTCTGCAACCAGACTTTTGGCCCCTCTAGCCCTACTCGCACTTCCTCCCGACAACTCGCTGTTGGAAATACTAAGAGGGGGGTGAATCAGTGTTTCTTTTACAATTTATTTTTTATGCCAGTTAAGATCACTTATAACTTGAACATAAAATGAACAATAATATAAATAATTTTATTAATCAATGAAGAGGACTCCAAAATCAAGTACAACAATAGTTTAGGTCTCCAACCCTAGATGAAGACTCCAATCTTCAATCATCCAGGCTCTGACCTGCACTGTGCCAAGCTCCAACTTGGACTTCAACGAGGCACCAACCGCTAGGGCTCCAACCCTATCCACTGGTCCAGGCTCCAACCTCTAGGGCTCCAACCCATCGCTTTAATTCTTCAATAATGAGTACAAATAGTTCTTCAAGGCTTCCCAAACACTTCTACAACAAGCCTTGCCAATATCTTCAACAATGCTCTCAATCAATCTTCAATAACCCTGTCATTCATCAATGACAAGTTTATGGTCCACAAAAGGTATCCCCACAACTCTTCATATTCCCTAACAATTTTCTCCAAGGTTATATCATGAGGGCTTCAATCAAGGTCTCCAAGAATGTCTCCAAGGTAACTTCTAAAACAATGTTCAACGACACCAGCTCCAACTAGATGTCCTCAAGGTCTGCTTCAAGAACAAAGGCTTCCAAGCCTGCTTCAACTGATTACCAAAATACCCCAAGGAATTCTTCACGGACTGGTTCAGAGTAGCTTGAAATCCTGTCCAAAATTGCGTTTCAAGTTTACTTTCCAAAGTCTGCGACAATATTTGTTCTTCAATTCTGCTCAAAGGGACTGCTCAAAGAAGTCTTCAATGATGGCCTTTTAGATCTGCTCCAAGGGTGACTTCAGTGATACACACAAACTGCTGCTACAGAATTCTTCAAAGAACAACTTCCAAAGCTAATTAGGTCCTGTACAAATAGTTCTCTTGTTAAACTGTTCTTTCCACAAAGATGTCTTCAAAGACTGCTCTAAGAGGGATCCAAATTCTGCTCAAGAGAAGGCTTAAGATTCCTAACAAGACTTAGTTTTTGCTGCTTCAATTCGGTATTCTGTTGCCAACACAGGTCCACACATCTGCTCAAGGTGTCTAGTCTAAATCTGCTTCACGATAGCTTTCCAAGGTAACTTCAAAGGTTGTCCCAAAAGACCTTCAGAAGAGCTTCAAGTGATGCCTTCATTTAGTAGACAAGATCAATTTTAAAGATTGTTCCCAAGCTTCCTTTGGTATATTTTCAAATGTAGCTTCAGAACTGGCCCCAAACTCAGAAAAGAAAACTCAAGCCTGCAAAGAAATATCTGTTCCATGAGCCCAAAAAATTGAATTCTCCACAGGTCTAAATGTCCCTTCAGAAGCTCATACAAGGCCGAGATTCTACTCCAAGGAGGTGGCCAAAGGTCTGAGATTCAGCTCCACAGAAAAGGGCCGAAGTTACAGTCTCCACTGCAGGCAGAATTCACAGAAATATTCACAGGTCTGAAAAATGAAATTGCAGGTCCAAATTCTGTTTCACAAGGCCAAGGTACAGTAGAGCTATTCCTTTTTCTGCACTGCAATCTTCACCGAAAAACTTGCCAAAATGAGGATCCTGGGTTTGTATTTATACTTGTTCGTTATGATGAAGGGACACGTCTATTGGCGTTGGAGGGCTGACAAGAGTTGCTGCTGGAGCCGACCTGTGCTTAATTTTTTATTTTTATTTCAATTAATTTTAATTAATTCCAGTGCTTGTCCAACAGTTCTCATCCTACCACAGGACCTTCGTTTAGGGATTTCAGGTCACTGAAATCATTTCTGCAATGAACTCTAATGCAAGTAATTTCACCTTAGCACAAACTTCAGAGATTTACCATAAATAAAAGGGGGCGTACCAAGACTGATCTCTTGGTTTAATAATTCGAATCCTGAGTTCAAAACAAAGTCAATTCCAAGTTTCATCTTAAGCTGACTGATAATGTTTCTTCATATTAGGGTCTACCATCTAACGCTCAATAGGGATTGCTTCTCTGCTTTAGACAAGGCTACAATTAAATCTGGATCACAACTACTTTAATGTGATTAAAGTAGTAAAGGTGAAAGAGAAGTACACACCATCGACTTGTAAATCCATGGAGAGCTTATTCTTTATTTCAATAGATATCTCCATGGTTCAATTCAACCTCAAAGATGTAGTTTCCTTCATTGTCACAGGTAAGCCATGATTTTTGCCATGGAATGCCTTCCAAAATTCACTTTCACAGTCTCCATCATATGGATTCTGCAATTCATGCATTGATCAACACTATGACCACTAGTGCTTGCTTTGATGCCCCCAGCTGCAACTCATGAATTCACAATTTACAATATGTAGCAGCATTTTGACTGTAAAGGTATAATTGTCAACTCCTTGGTCATATTAGGCATTGACTGCCACCAACTTTTCCTATCAACACTAGCGTAGAGCAATGTCTTGAATGCAAGTATTGATCCCTTTGCCATCAATGACAAATACTTCAACAATCTCTCCCTTTTGTCATTGATGGCAATACTCTCTCACTTTCAGTATTGTCTCCCCCTTTGACATCAATGGAAAATTGGGGTGCTTTTCCTGACATTGTCTTTCCCATAAAGTACCCCCCCTCTCAATTATTCCCCGTCTTCATCAAGAACAACTCCCCCTCTTATTATGCTACTTTCTCTGTCATCATGCTGATTCTCCCCCTTTTGTGCATCGTATTTTGGAGGTCAGGAAAAGTAATATCGCTTCTTGGATCTCTGTTCTTATGATCAACATCAGCTATCTTAAAAAATACAGGCTTCTTCTACCATTTACACATGACATGTTGGCAATATCTCCAACAGGTTCATTATTTGCATCTTGATGGTCATGGCCTGTTTTCCTTTTTAAGTTTGTTTCACTTCACATTTTCTCTGCCTAAAGAAATCCTTCAGCCCTTCACGCTTTTAGTTCATTTTCTCAGTTCCTTTTGTATTCATTTGGAGTTCCATTCCATATTCTTTTGCAAGAAAACTTGCTTCTATTCAAGGACCCCATGCTTGTCTTTTTGCTTACACAGTAGATCTGTTAGCTATGACTGGCTTAAATTCTGTTTTTCCTTCAGAATAACCAGATTTGAACTTTTGGATTTTCTTGCAAAGAGCTTTATTACATCAGTCTTCCAATGCATCCCCACAGCCTTTTGCAATTGCATCTGAAGATGAGCGTGCAACTGACTCTGCTCATAGCAAGAAATACCTAAATACATTGCAGAAAATTAAACTCATTGATCCTTCCAGAGGTGAGGTTAACAATGCCCATACATTGTACACAGCTTGTTGACGAGATCTTCAATTACTACCTTTGTAGATTCAGGAAACCGCTATATGACCTTTTTTATTATTATTATTATTTGCATTTGCCAATTCAATAGAGACTGCTATAAGTACAACATGTTGTTTATCATGTCCACAAGAAGTAACATGGAAGCCATTACAGTCATTGGGTCAATAACCATCAAATGTTGATGCCCTATATGAAGCAAAAAAACCTTTTTGATAACAGAAATATATATAGAAATATTTTATTAATAAATGAATTGACAGATGATGCCGTTTACAATGGGGTTTCCTGGCTTAAACACTTCCACGGGCACCCTTTGGGGAAAGGGCATGATCTTATGATCGTGCCCTTTCGTCTAATTAATCCTAAAATTAAATAATAAATCTAAAATTAAAGACTAACTAATTTTTTACATAACATTGCCTTCTTCTGGAAAGAATGCTTTGTCCTCAAAACATATGTAACGGCGGATGTTGTTGACAAAATGCTTCATTCTCCAAAGAAGCGTTTTCTTTGGGTAAGTTCTTCCACTTGACTAGATATTCCAAGATGATCAACGTCACACACTTTAAAAGGTCTTGGATTAATCTCTCAATTTCCGTTTTTTGGAGATGTGAATATCGGTATGGCTTGATGTTGACGGGGTCTGACCCTGTGAAAAACAGAGACTCTAAACTGAAGTCTTGAATTTGCAATTTAACTTTATGGCATTTCCCCACCTTTTCAATCTTCTTACCGTTAGCTATCATCACTTTCATGTTTGGTAAGGGAAATGAAAAGATATTGAGTCTCTTTGCCACGGTTGCATCTAAAAAATTGTGTGTGCTTCCAGAGTCGATGAGAGCCACTACGTTGTTCTTCTTTATGTGCCCTTTTAACTTTAAGGTTTGAGGTTGTGATATACCTGTCATGGCTGATAATGACACTTGAGGAATACTCCCGTCATCTAATTCTGGTGAGAATTCTGGGGCATCTTCTATTTCTTCTATGTCAGAACCTTCATTGTTTGAATCATTGGTTGCTTCACAATTATATAGGTTCCTTGGTTCTTTTCCTTTAGCACATCTATGTTTGGGGTCCCACTTCTCACTACAACATTTACATTTACCCTCTTTTATCCTTTGCATTTCCACATTAGATCTTTCATCTTCACGACGATGTGGTGGAACATATCTCGTATTATTTGAGTCCACATACTGGGGTATCCTTCATCTTGAATATGGTTTTTCCGCTTTTGACCAAAATATTGGTTCGAATTTCTTTTCGGCTGTTTTTGCTTTTCGTCTTGCTACTTCTATTGATGTAATGCCATGCATCTCAAGTTCTGCTTGTAAATGGGTTTTGAGTCCCGAGATGTATGACTGAATTAGACGAGATTCTGATAACGCAGGTACTCGTGTTACTAAGGTCTCCCATTCTTGAGTGTATTCGTCCACACTTCCTTTTTGTCGTAACTTGATGAGCTTTGAAAAAAACTCTTCTTCTCTTACACTTTGGAATTTTTTAAAGAAGGCATCTTTAAATTTTCTCCAGCTAATGACATGTGTTGTTTTTTCCACCACATATACCAGTTATATGCTTCTCCTTCCATTTTCATGGATGCATGCCTGAGCTTTTCGTCATCATCATTGATGTCATATATTTCAAAGTATTCTTCTGCTTTATTTAGCCATGCAACATTGTTTTTTTTGTTTCCATCAAATTTAGGCATCTCGACTTTTGCCCTTCATTAGTATGTTGCTAATGGTTGAGCAAAAAAAGGGTGTTGATTGGTAAAGTTATCCCAGAGTTGCTTGTTTGTAAAGGCTGTGTTACTCACTTCTTGGTGGGGTGTCGCTGATTTCCTTGGAGATTCAACCTTTTCATGAGAGTCTGTTGACTTTGTTGAATCTGATGAGATGTGTTCTTGATTCTCTTCATTTTCTTTTAGTAGTTGTTCGGGTGTACAATTCATCTTTTTACACAGAAGTTTCAACATTGTTAAGGCATCTTTGATGTTTACTTCTGTTTGGACATGTTGATTTTCCATCTTTATTTCTATTCGGTTTGTTGTATCGTGAAGATTTTTTATTTCGTCAGCTTGCTCCCCAAGCTTGATTAGGAATTCATTTAATCTTTTACTGACCTCGTCGTGGTTGTTATTTATCTTATGCTCCGAATCCAACAATTTTTTTTGAAGATCCGCCATCGTCATTGTCGACATCGAGCGGGTTTGCAGAGGCGTGTATTTATCTGCCAGCGTAATTTATATATAAATAATATTTTTTATTTTTAATTTTATTTTAAATAATTGACATAAGTTAAGTTTTTTTTGTGTTCATAAATTAAAAAAATTTAATTAATTAACATTATATTATATAAAACATAAATATAAAAGTTATATATTATATACTTATAATGAAATTATAATATTTTATTATATATGACTTATATATATATCATATATATGTATTCTATGGATAGTCACGTCCAACCGGAAAGTCACGCTCAGGTTGACCACGCTTCAAGTAGATAATACTGTCAATTTTACTGTGATGAACAGACACCGTCCACTCACCGCAATGGAATCCACAGCTATCATCGCAGAGGGTTTAACGTACAGCGGACGGGGGCAGCAGAGACATGCTGGTCCAAAGAAAACGATGGAGGTCAACGATGAAAGAAGGCACAACGGTCAGACGGTATGACAGCGTGGAGTTCAGGTCGTTGTTGGCTGAGCGCTGGCAGTAGTCGGAATGGGATTAGAGGGCAAGGACGTGAGGGTTCCGACAACACAAGGAGAAGAGCGATGGTGTGGAAGACGCGTGTTTGAAAGAGCTAGTGGATGTGGTAATTTTTGCAGCGGACGGTGACTGAAGGACAACGTAACAATGAGGAGATGGAGCGGGTAGAGTGTCACGATGTGGACGAAATGGATGAAGGTAACAACCGGCATAGGTGTAGCAAACGAACACGATGTAGGCAGGAAGGTCGAACCTGCTTTGATACCAGATGAAGCACAAAAACCTTCTTGATAACAGAATTATATATAGAAATATTTTATTAATAAATGAATTGATAGATGATGCCGTTTACAATGGGGTTTCCTGGCTTAAATACTGCCACGGGCACCCTTTGGGGAAAGGGCATGATCTTATGATCGTGCCCTTTCGTCTAATTAATCCTAAAATTAAATAATAAATCTAAAATTAAAGACTAACTAATTTTTTACATAACACTATAGTTGAGAGTGGATGATTTTCTACTCGGAGCTTCATTCACTGTCACTGATACAAATCGCTGCTTGTTCTTCAACGGGAAAGACCTGTTTGAAATAAATATTCCTAATGCTCTAGCTTCATCCTTTAAATAGTGCAGCCCAATCATTTTTGTCTTTGAGCAATCTTCAACAATTTAGGACAGGATTATAATCTAATGATTTTGGCAACTCTTGTTTCCTTCTCCAAACTTTTGTGACCCTTTTTTCATGCTTGGTTGATGATGGTTTATTGGTTTGTCTAGAAACCCATTCCAAGTTGCAATCTTGAGCTATATGTCCAACATTATGACATTTGAAGCATTCCATCTTGTTCATCAATGAAGAAGCATGAATTCCTCTTGCAAAGTTGCTTCTAAGAGACTGACGGGGACCATTATATTTGTCCTTGTGTTATGCCAATCCTTTGCCATATGCCCAAAATTTGTACAAGAATAGCAATAACCAAAAAATATACTTTGATAACTGGAGGATGGAGCTTGCCTTAATGAACTGTTAAAGTCTTTCTTCCTTGAGATCCTTTGATGATATCCTCTGCCTCTTGCATCCTTGACACTTTCTACATACCTTCTTAGACTAGGGTTTCTTTTAAGGTTATCTTGATTAATCTTCTTGCTTTTGCTGGAACCCGAGGCATCAACATCTCTTTCAAGCTTCTCCACATCCTTGTTGCTTGACGCATTAGAGTTTGCATCATTTTTGCTTGAGGATTCACGTGCATAATGAGGACCTGATTTATCAAGGGGGGATCTTTGATGACTTAGGATGTCATCTAGGGTTTGAGAGCTCTTTAGACTTTTGTTCAGCCAATCAACTTCTTTCCTTAGGATATCAATTTTTTTTTTTCATCTTCTTGCATTCTTCATCCTTCTTTGCTATATGGTTCTCCATTTCTTCCTTCATCCTTGTTGCTTCACATGATTGGGGCTTGAGAGAGGTGACATCTGATTTTAATTTGGAGATCCCTTCATCATTTTCTTATAGTTGGCATGCCATGGCATTTGTTTCCTTTTCTACTTCATCAACTTGTCCTTCTAGGAGGGACAATTGTTCCATCACCTTTTCAGTTCCTTGTGTTTGTTTCTTTGTTTCTTCCAATTGAGATTTAAGGGAGGAGACCTCTTCCTTGTATTGACCAATTTTTTCTTCAAATTTGTTCAAGTCCCCATGTCTTTGTTCAAGATGGTTTGACAAAATGTCTTCCCTTTTCTTTGCTTTATCCAACTGATTTGTCCTGGATATGACTTCTTCATGATGTCTTTTCTTGTTTTGATGCAATTCCTCCTTTAGCTTGGTGAGCTCTTCATCTTTTTCTTGTACTCGGAGCTTGAAAATGTCAACTTCCTTCCTTGTCTTGTCAAGGTCATGGTCGCCATCTTGTGCTTGCTTCTTGAGTTCCTCATTTTTTTTTTCAAATTACTTATCTCTTCTAGGGCAACTACAAATTTTGCCTTACGATTTATTTCAACTTCTACTTCAAGAATTTCTTCATCATCATCTTCCTTTATACAACTGTTCCCTTCATTTTTGCTTTCATTTGTCTTCTTTGGTGTTGATTTGGGATAGCATCGGATGTGCTCTAGACACGAAATTTGGTGGAGAGGTTGGGGCACATGAGATCTCCAATACCCAGAAAGGGTTTGGGTAGATTCTAAACAGATCAGGAGATATTAAAATAATTAATATTTTTAATTGAGTCCCTAAGTCTAAACTTCGGGAAAATAAAATATTAATGTGTATTAATATGAATCTGTGTTAGAATGGTGCAAAAGACATGGATCAAGCCAGATCTAATCTTAGCCGTTGATTAGGGACTTAATCTCGGCTGTTGATATGTCAACAGGAAAAGTATAAGAGGAGGCTTGAGGGTCACTTGGAGAATACATCAGAGTGATCAGTCATTCTATTCTCTAGAGCAGGGTTTGCTAAGAGAGATAGAATCAGTGATCGAGAGAGCAGCTGAGGGGCATTGAGTATAGAGAAACAGAGAAGGTAGAGATTGTGTCGGGAGAGCAACACAATAGCCAAGGAGAGTGATGCAGAGCTAGCAAGGGCTCACGCAGGGCCACGCAGAGGCGGCCAAGTGCTGCACAGAGCACCAGAGAGGCCAGCATGTTTAACGCAGAGGCCTAGAGAGCTGACGCAGGGCTTCCTGTGGTTGACGCAGGACCAACATGAGACAGAGAGGGGCTAATGTAGTCCAGATTTGGCAGACGCTGGGGTTACAGAGGAGTTTGGTGCTGAGGAACTGCCGAAAGGATTTTCTGGAGTTCCAGCCAAGAGATTTCTCTCAAACTATGAGGTATAGCTGCTAAGGAAATTCTCTGTTGGGTAGGCCACTTTTGGCACCCAGATTGTACTCTGATATTGCTTAATAAGAAAACCTTCAGATAGCTGCACTGGTTTTCCCACATTGGGTTTTTTCGAGGACATTAGTCCAAAAATAATGGTGTCATGTGGTGTGTTTGTTCTTGTTTCTTTTAGTTGCTGATCTGTAATATGTTGAGCATGCGTTGGTGTCTATCTTCAGTATTTACTTTGTAAATAACTTGTTAAAAAAAAATAACAAGTAGGTAGGAATATATTAGAAAAAGTGCAAGAAGGGTTTCTAACTAAGTAAACTTAGAAGCTTCAACATGGTATCAGAGGGTGATTGCAGATCACAAGAGGACTAAGAGACATTAGTCGAGCGGAGCAATAGCAACAGAAAACAACTATTTCGAGATGACAGAGGCTGTTTCTAGTAGCGCAGAAGCCAAGAAGAGTGACGCAGAGCCAGCCAGAGCCACGCAGAAGAAGCTGGGAGCTACACAGAGCCTCAGAGAGGCCAACGTTGTTAACGCAGAGGGCCAGAGGGTTGACGTAGGGCATATTGCAGAGTGGAGCTAGTAAACAATACTTGACAGAGCGACGTAGGGCATATTGCAGAGTGGAGCTAGTAAACAATACCTGACAGAGCAGGGCCAGAGGAGTTGTTACCGAGGGTTTCTAGTGGAGGAACCCGGATCAGAAGTGCAGCTGCACAAGTCGATCAGAGTAGGGGGCATCTCGACAAGCGGCAGAAGGATTTTTAGGAGGGAAATCTGGACTCAGAGGGAGTCCAGAAGAGAACTTCTAGACGGGAAGTAGAGACTCAGAGGAGTCAAATAGAGAACTTCCAGGTGGGTAGTAGAGGAGCATCATGGCACTACACAGGGTAAGAGACTAGGATAGACTGGACGGAGCATCGAACTTTGCAGTCTGGAAGGCCTGAATCTTATTAGTGCTTGACGAGAATTGTGTTAAGAACTTCGCCTTGAAGGTTATAGCTATCCTAGTCGACCCCAATGATAACGACAGGTACGAGGAGGCAATGGCGAGGACCAAGAGCATCATCCTTGACGGGGTCAAGGACCATGTAGTTCCACACATTGTCGAGAAGGAAACGACATATGAGATGTGGGAGGCCCTCAAGAAATTGTACCAACATACTTTTGTGCAGAAAAGAATGCTACTTGAGAATCAGTTGAGGTCGTATCAGATGAAGAAGGGAGAATCGATTGACACCTTCCTTGGAGGACTGAATGAGATCCGAGATCAGTTGACTGCTATAGAAGCCACGCCGGATCAGGAGCTGATGGTGAGGACAACCTTGAATGCTGTCTCAGAAGAATGGGAAGTATTTGTCCAGAGTATACTTGGGCAGAGTGACACTTCCACCTTGGGACGAGATGTGGGCAGTTTTTCGCCAGGAAGAGATCAGACGACAGTCGAAGACGGGTAGCAACAACAAGGGGATCAAAGTCAAGTAGGAGGAGGAAGATGTGGCCCTAGCATGTGAGGGAAAGCAAGAGAAGCGGAAGAAGAAAGATCTCTCCAAGATCAAGTGCTTCCATTGTGGGGAGCTGGGTCATTATGCGACCTAGTGTCCAAGGAAGAGGAGTAAGTGAGAGTCTTCTGAGACTAAGGCAGTGCCAGCACGGGTAGAGAAGGGAGTTTTGACAGACGATGACTGTGCCATGAGTAGACACACGCCACTTGAGCGGAAGTGGGGAGACATCGAGTTGTAGTCAGAAAGACTACAGGTGATGAGGGGCAGGATCCTCGAGGTACCCAGCCTCTTGGATTAGACCTTGCTACGGGAGCCTCGAAGAGGAGTAGAAGGACTGGCTGAGTCGGGTAGAGACAGATGCAGATGGAGCGACAGAGAGAGCTATAGTGCAGGAGTCCCGAGACAACACAAGGCTAGCGCGCTGCAGCAGTGTGAGAGGCACAGGAGTGTTGCACCAGTGCAGGATGGCACAAAGAGGTGTGCAACGATGCGAGATGCAGAGAGTTGTTGCTGCAGCGCAGAGGTTAGAGAAGGAGCACTTGTCAGCGATAGAGGGAGCTTCAGCATCAGTGGGTATCTCTAGCCCAACAGGGAGGTCAGTTGGGAGATCAGTTACTTACTTCTCAGTAACTGAGTTGTAGTGTAGTAGTGGGCAGCACGATGCAACATGATGAGAGGAGGTGCAGTGCGAATGCAGTGCTGGAGGAATGGACCAGCAACAACACAGATGTAGAGGGAGCTGTCGTACAGATACAACAGTGGCAGTGGCAGAACCATGGGCAGCAATACAAGATGTAGTAGTGCAGAGGATGTTGGGCAGGAAGGCGTAGCATCAGTACAGGTACCGATGACGGATGATCAGAGTAATACTCAATGAGGAGTATTGCTAGAGCACATTCCTCGCTAAGAGGGAGTGTCAATTTGGGGTATCATCGGATCTGCTCTAGCCACGAAATTTGGTGGAGAGGTTGGGGCACATGAGATCTTCAATACCTAGAAAGAGTTTGGGCAGATTCTAAACAAATCAAGAGATATTAAAATAATCAATACTTTTAATGGAGTCCCTAAGTCTAAACTTAGGGAAAATAAAATATTAATGTGTATTAATATGAATCTGTGCTAGAATGGTCCAAAAGACATGGAACAAGCCAGACCTAATCTTAGTCGTTGATTAATCTCGGCTGTTGATATGTCAACAGGAAAAGTATAAGAGGATGCTTGAGGGTCACTTGGAGAATACACTAGAGTGATCAGTCATTCTATTCTCTAGAGCGGTGTTTGTTAAGAGAGATAGAATCAGTGATCGGGAGAGCAACTAAGGGGCATTGAGTATGGAGAAACAGAGAAGGCAAAGATTGTGCTGGGAGAGCAGCGCAACAACCAAGGAGAGTGACGCAGAGCCGGCAAGGGCTCATACAGGGCCATGCAGAGGCAGCCAAGTGCTACGCAGAGCACCAGAGAGGCTAGTGTGTCTGACGCAGGGCTTCCTGGGGTTGACGCAGGCCAAGATAGGCTGACATAGGGCCAATGTGAGACAGAGAGGGGCTGACGCAGTCTAGATTGGGCAGACGTTGGGGCTACAGCGCAGTTTTGTGCTGAGGAACTGCCGAAAGGATTTTCCGGGGTTCTAGCCACGAGATTTCTCTCAAAGTGTGAGGTATAGCTGCTAAGGAAATTCTCTGTTGGGTAGGCCAGTTTTGGCACCCAGACTGTACTCTAATATTGCTTAATAAGAAAACCCTCAGATAGCTACACTGGTTTTCCCACATTGGGTTTTTCCGGGGACATTCATCCAAAAATAATGGTGTCATGTGGTGTGTTTGTTCTTGTTCCTTTTAGTTGTTGATCTGTAATATGTTGAGCATGCATTGGTGTTTATTTTCAGTATTTACTTTGTAAATAACTTGTTAAAGAAAAATAACAAGTAGGTAGGAATATATCATAAAAAGTGCATGAAGGGTTTCTAACTAAGTAAACTTAGAAACTTCAACATTTGGTTCATCTTGATGCTCTTTGTCATCATCTTTTGGATTAGAGGTTATGACTAATAATCCTTTAGAGTGAAGATCCTGGAGCTTTTCCCAAAGATCTTTTGTTGATGAACATTTCTCCACTTTGACCTTTATAGGATTTGGTAGCCCACTCAAGATAGCTTTAATAGCTATTGCAATATGTTCCTTGGAGTCTTCTTCTTCCTTTGTGCTTCCAGGAACCACTGATTCCCAGACTTCAAAACCTTGAGCCATTAAGGAATTCTTCATTCTTGCCTTCCATATTTCAAAGTTTCCATTGAACAATGGAGCTTTCCCAATTTGATTATCCATTGAGGATGTGACACCTTCTAATGGTTTGCAAACCTTCTTCCTTGACTTTGCCATTTGTTTTCTAAGGATCTACCTTCCAGCTGTAAGGATGAGACTAAAGGTACTGCTTTGGATTCCAATTGTTGGAAATACGGAGGGGGGTGAATAAATATTTCTTTTACAGTTTATTTTTTATGCCAGTTAAGATCACTTATAACTTGAACACAAAATGAACATTGATATAAATAATTTTATTACTCAATGAAGAGGACTCCAAAATCAAGTACAACAAAAGTTTAGTGTTCCAATCCTAGATGAAGATTCCAATCTTCAATCCACCAGGCTCCGACATGCACTGTGCCAAGCTCCAACTTGGACTTCAATGAGGCTCCAACGCTATCCACTAGTCCAGGCTCCAACCTAGTCTTTATGAGGCTCCAACCTCTTGTGCTCCAACCCACTGCTTTAATTCTTCAATAATGAGTACAAGTAGTTCTTCAAGGCTTGCCAAACACTTTTGCAACAAGCCTTGCCGATGTCTTCAACAATGCTCTCAATCAATCTTCAGTAACCCTCTCATCCATCAAAGACAACTTTATGGTCCACAAAAGTTATCCCCACAACTCTTCATATTCCCTAACAATTTTCTCCAAGGTTACATCATGAGGGCTTCAATCAAGGTCTCCAGGAATGTCTCCAAGGAAACATCTAAAATGATGTTCAACAACAATAGCTCCAACTAGATGTACTCAAGGTTTGCTTCAAGCACAAAGGCTTCTAAGCCTGTTTCAACTGGTTACCAAAATACCCCAAAGAATTCTTCAAGGATTGGTTCACAGTAGCTTGAGATCATTTCCAAAATTGCCTTTAAAGTTTACTTTCCAAAGTCTGCTACAATAATTATTCTTCAATTCTGCTCAAAGATGTCTTCAATGATGGCCTTTTAGATCTGCTCCAAGGGTAACTTCAGTGATACACACAAAATGTTGCTACGAAATTCTTCAAAGAACAACTTCCAAAGATAATTAGGTTTGTACAAATAGATCTCTTGTCAAACTGTTCTTGCCACAACGATTTCTTCAAAGACTACTCTAAGAGGGATCCAAATTCTGCTTAAGAGAAGACTTAAGATTCCTAACAAGACTTGGTTTTTTTTTGCTACTTCAATTTGGTTTTCTGTTTCCAACACAGGTCCACATATTTTCTCAAGGTGTCTAGTCTAGATATGCTTCACGATGGCTTTCCAAGGTAACTTCAAAGGTTGTCCCAAAAGACCTTTACAAGTGATGCCTTCATTCAGTGGACAAGATCAACTTTAAAGATTGTTCCCATGCTTCCTTCAATGGATTTTCAAATATAGCTTCAGAACTAGCCCCAAACTCCAAAAAGAAAACTCAAGTCTGCAAAACAATATCTGTTCCAAGAGCCCAAAAAATTGAATTCTCCACAGGTCTAAATGTCCCTTCACAAGCTCATACAAGGTCGAGATTCTACTCCAAGGAGGTGGCCGAAGGTCTGAGATTTGTTGAAATATGTAACTAGGTTTGACCTTCATAAATGTACTCGAGTCACAATGAAATGTATCTATCAAAATAATCAAGAAAATATTATTATTATTATTATTATGACTTATTAAAGCATGGGTTTCGTGCTTGGGTCATCTTGTTTTAGGTCAAAGTCCCCGTTGAGGACTTCTAGGATTTATTCTGAGTCATTACAGTTATTGTCCATTAAAAGAGATCCTTCTTGGGCTTTTGAATCATGTAAAAAGAATTATTTTTGAGTCAAAAATGAATTGTCACCTCCACAGCACGTCGGCCTCAAGAAGGGTAATTCAACCTCACTGGAAGGCTATATATACAAGGCAGTTCGAATTCATTTGGAGTAATTCATTCTCTCTCATAGTTCGATATCTTGAAGCTGGAAGCTGGGAAGTGCGTAGTTGGAAAAGAGCTGGAAAAGGGTGTGAAGTTTGGAGGGAAGAAAGAAGACATCAAGATCAAAATTTTTGGCTACCTATCTCTCACTTCTGAGGAGTATCTAGGGAGATCGAAGTTTCCTTTGTCAAGTCGAAGTTACTGCTGCTGCTACTACTAGGTCAAAGCTGCTACTGATGTTGCTAAGTGTATGTTGCTTTTGAAGAGTTCTCATCTGCAAGAATGATTGAGCGCTGACTTGGTGTGGAGGAAGTCTTTGTCTAGGTCAAGAATCTTGGATTATCTCGAGAAACTATTGAAGGAAGAATTGTTGACTGGGTTTTCCCTAGATAGGGGTTTTGCCCTAGCTGTTCGCCTACATCTGTTGTCCTTGAGCTATTGTTTTGGTAATTGTTTGATGAACTAAAGGATAACAGAAGAACATAAAGATAAAAGAATCACAAGTAATTATCTATACAAGGAAATCTTTTTGTCTTTATGATTTTCTAACATGGTATCAAAGCTAAGGTGTGTGAGAATTTCTAAGATAGAAATCCTACTGCAGTGATTACTATGACTTCTTCTACTTATTAATTTAGAGATAAATTATCTACTATATTCTTATGGTAAATATCGAATCATATGCTATTGCAGTATTTGCAGTGTTCACAATTAAAACATTGCAGAGATTAAGTGTAAGAAAAATGTCGGCACATATACAAACCACATAAACAATTGTTTTTGGACAATTGTCCTCGGAAAAACCCAATGTGGGAAAATCAGTGCAACTAATGAGGGTTTTATAATTCTTCAACAGAAATCAACATGTACAAAATTTCACCCAGCAGTATAGAACTGAGAAATATTTACAGACATTCTTGAACAAGTGTCTGACCCGAGAGAGAAGTTCCTTGACCCTTTGCATCTCCCAAGCTTGCTCAACGTCAATTTCTCCAACCTCTGGATTGGCCTGTGCAATTCCTGCGTCACTCAGGCCAGCGCTGCCTCTACCGTAGATCTCCTTGGAGGTGTTCAACTCGGAAACGTAGGCCACTAGACGCTTGTCAATAGAGTCCCGAATGATCTTCTTCGCTTTGACTTCACCCTTAGTGTACTTGTTCCTTGTAGCAGCCGATGCATTTGATGGAGGCTCCGTAATTTTGCCTCACACATAGTCCAACACTTCCTGCTCTTCCAATGTCAGATCAAGAGACATCTTCCATCCGTGATAGTCAGACTTCTCATGGGGCTTGTCTTCGGCAAGGAAGTGTGATGAGGAACCCATGAAGCCTTTTGACTTTTTCCAACTGACTTTGGTGATTGCTCTTGCTCTTGCTTGGGCTTTGTCTTCACCTCAACTCTGATACCATGTTAAATTATAGTATTTTCTTTTGCTTAAGAGAAGTTTACTTCAATTCTTCTTATTAGCATTAACATGAAAGTAAAATGCTAATAGAACATAAATGAAAGAAACAGAAGACAAACCAAGACAAGAGACACAAGATGTGGTGCTAGCTAGGGACAAACCCCAATGCGGGGAAACCCTTTGATCAATTCTTCTATATTCTTCAATAATTCAACACAGAGAGAGAGAGATAGTACAATATCACAAATCTGTGATAGTACAATATCACAAATCTGTGACTTATAACAGCAGTAATGAAACCCTTGAACAACAATAGCAAGGGTGATCAATTAGCGCCCAAATGTGTTGAAGACAACCTAGTTGAACTCGGTCTCCAATAGCGAGCATCCCAAAACAGTCAATGTAATATGGTCAAAACAACAGTGAATGCTACAACATACTGCTGCCAGCCCTAACCAGTCAACGTTGTCCTAAATCAGCTCTTCAATAAGTCAACACAGGTTGTCCCTAGACTAGGATAGGCTGCCCATGCAAAGCCGCAGTCAATGGAGGCAATACGCTGGTCAACGCAGGCCTAAATTACCCCAACAAGATTGTTGTACCTTCCTACTTCCTTGCTGCCCTAACTGCATCCTCTCACAATGATGCCCTAGTTGCATCCTCTTTCCCACGTGAGAGCTGCGTCCTCTTTCCTTTGTATACCCAAGAGACAAGGAGAGAGAATAGATGTGAGGATGAGATGAGTGAACTAATGCCTCGAAGTCTCTTCTATTTATATGCCATGTTGGGGTTTAGCTGGGGGTATATGCCATGTTGGGGTTTAGCTAAGGGTGTGCAACACAACTTTACTTGCTGGCCGACCTTGACAAATTGTCAAAAAATACAAATAAATTCATATCTCCATGAATACCTGTCGGAATCAGATGATCGTTAGATCAATCCTACTACTCTCGACGAGAGGAATCCAAGAAAAATATCAGCTGCCATAATAAGATGACCCACATGGAGTTCTTCCCTAGTTGCCAATTTTAAAAGGCTTAGAATCTCAAACTGTTCCCATTAAGATTTCTTGTCAATTACTGTTATCTTTCACTGATACAATCATGCCTCCAAAGAGAAAAACACAGGAGAAACTTGTTAGTCCATTAATCCCTCCCTCGATATATTTAGATCACATTCCTTTAGCTGATAGGGATCATCGGATCAGTGAAACCCAGTGTGACTGCGAGTTTTAGAGCGATAATGTTGGCTGGAAGACAAACATACAGACAAAACTGATGAAATTGGACTCTGGGAGTCAAATCTTCCCCATTATATCTTCCCTCTGACTTTCCATGCCCCTGAATTCACCAGAAAATGTCAAGCCTATTATATCCTTGGCCAAAGAGCTATTATGGCCCCATCTGGTGACATCTTGTTCACAATTACTGCCTAGTCCATAAACCAAATGATGTTGGCTCCCCTTGTGGAAAAGAGTACCCCTTTTTCCTTAGAAGTCCTCACCCAACTTTATTGGAAGCTTGATTTCGCTACAAGAGCCAAAATTTTTGAGATCTTCTTCCTTGAAAATGCCCAATTACCCAAGAAGAACCCTCCATATCCTTCTTCTATCTTCCCTGATCAAACTAAACAAATTATATCCATAATTTCATACATTTTGGGTTATTATTCTGATTAGTGGGTGGATGAGCCCATTCTAAGTTTCCTTTCTATGTTTTCCACAAACAGTAAACCATCCATTTTATTCAGTTTCAATCAATTCTTGGCTGATAGCATTCATGAATAGTTTTTGAAATTTCCAACAGAGCAGATGTTTAATTACACTTCCATTTTAATCTACATGTTCCTTTATTATCAAGCAGACAAGTTTAATTTTGCAACGCAGAAACTAGATGATGAGGGAAACCAACATCCTGTCATATTTTGGACTTCATTGGTCCTGAAAGAGCAGTAAGAATTCTCATACAAGCAGTTTATTGAAGAGTTTGTGCACCTAGCTATGAACATCCTTAACAATTTCATACAACCCAAAATCAGTGACGATATCTAAAGGATTTTACATCTAACAGATCAGGCCAAGACAGGAGATTGATATTTATACCAAAACTATACAAAAATCAGAGTTTATGGATGCGAATTAGCACCATACAAACTCCCAAAATACCTCCCCATGAGGATTTTTCCCTGAAATACATCAGAAAAATGTTAAATTCTGATGACATTCACTTCGTGGTGGCTAAGAAGAAGTCACAGTTTCACACAAAGACACAGATGGGCCGATTCATATGCAATACCAGGACAACAGGAGGAGGCAGACAAAATGCTTAAAGAGATGAGATTCAACCTGAGTGTTACATGGTCTTATGACCCTTGGGGTATTATTTCAAAGCTCATAGTAGAAAATAAAACTACTCCCTATATCCATACTTCAAGGCCTAAGATAGAAAAGCATGCAAATCAATTGGAATGGGCAGAGAATACTTTGCAAGAAGCGGAAGAACAATCGTTTTCTACTTCACGTTTACAGACTCCCACTCGGGAGAAAACAGGCAAGAGACACAGAGAGGAGGGATCATCATCAACAACAGGTAGTGAGGCCAAAGAGTTTAGGATGAGTTACAAGAAAAGGGAAAAAGTGACTCCTAGGACAGATGTTGAAAAGGAAACAGAAGATCATGCTACCATTATAATTACAGATTCACCAACCACAAGCAACAAATTTGTTATCTCTCCTATTGAAACTTCAGCATCACAAGGATAGAAAGAAACAAAGCTATATTCACAAAACGTCCAAGGAGAGAAGGAAAAGACTATTTTTGATAGGTACCAAGAGATTAAACTTAAGAATGAGATTCTTAAGAACAATACCTATAATCAGTTTTGGAAGCAGACTTTCAGCTCACAGAGCAGATTATTATCAAATTTTGACACAGAGCATGGAAAGAAGCAGATGGCCTTTCTTGAGGCCCAAATTCCACATCCAAAAACATAAGCAGACTACAAGAGTACTACATTTGAGTTCACGACCAAAGATATCCATCCCATTGATCAAACGAAGATGTATAAGCAGACTGGTGAGATGATTTCTTCTACATTAACTAATATTGTTGTCATTGTCTAAGTTGCAAGTTTCATTTGCTAACATTCAGCCTCTGTTGAAAATGGAAAAGGTGTCCTCCTTAGCAAAGGATAATAGGATCAAATCTTTGGAAGTTTTGGTAATCAAGATAAGATACGATCCTAAGGATATAAATGTTGCAGAGGAGATCATCAAGAAGAAAAATCTGGATATTGCAAAATTGAGAAAGTGGCTAAAATTGCCAGCCACAGAGGATCCCTTAACCAAAGACATTGAAGAAAATGAGGCACAAAACGCTGACATGATGAAGCTGATTATATAGCAGAATATACAGATCGGACAGATGGAAGCAGAAATGGAAAAGATTATAAAAGAGAAAGAACAGAGTCAGAAGATGGCCATTGTCCCCCTAGATGCCATACCCATTACTGAGCTCCCAGCAACAGGAACAACCATTGCAGCTACTTCTTCCTCTCATACTACAAGTGCTGAACAAGTGACAAAGACACTGGAGAACATGTCAATCCAATCAGAAGAGATCAAGACATTGCAGGGGCAACTCAAAGCTTTGCAGGAACAGAAAGCTAGAACTGAAGCCCCTGAGATGGCTGAAGTGCAAAAATCACAGAGACTGTTGGAGAGGTTGCAGAAGGTAGAAAAGGATACATCAATTAGCCAGACCTTGGCCCAAGCCAAGGAGACCATTTGGATGGGTATTTTGGACTCTGTGAATGAGATTTGGCCATGTATCTCAATCATCTTTGAACATAAAGAATTGAGAGAAAAAGCCACAAAAACCATTGTTTAGGTAAGGGAAACGCTAGGAGATATGCCCACAGAAGCCGCCAATATCATCAGATTCCTGAATTCGAAGACTAAATATGAACTCGAAGAATTAGTTATTAGTGACGGGACTGCCACTATTTTGAAAGTCAAGAAAGTTTTGACTAAAAGGAAACTCATTGATCAATTGGAAGAAAGGTGTGAACCATTAGAGCTAGGAGTAAACAAGGTTAGCAACAGAATTGAAACATTAATCCAGAAAGGGTTGCCTAACAGATATGTGATTAATGATTAATTGATCACTCAGGAAGATTATGTTCTAAAAATGTAGGAAGTGGCCAGAACCAGTGTCAAATTCGGTGGCATAAAAGGCAGTATGACAACAAGAGCATTTTTAGAGACTATGGCAAATGACTTATATATTCAGAATGAAGTGAAACATGTTTTCACAGTAAAACCAACTTTTGCAAAATATACTGAGATTGATGAGATTTACCGGAGGGTAAGTAAATTAACCATACCAGATGAGAAAAGGTGGGAAGAACTTTGTGATTTACTAGATTAAAGGGTAATTCGGATGCAGTAAAACAACAACTAGCACAACAGCTAGCACAACAACCAACACAGTTTTGAGGTTGATTCATCAACCAAATCTACCAAAACAGAGCCACCTTTCCATGCAGTTGTCTACGTTGCCTATCTTTTTGCCAAAGATAAATTTTATTGTTTAGAATAAGGCTAATAATACACTGTTGGTTGAGACAGTGCTTTTTGTAATGATTTTGTAGTTATTTGTATAAATACTTCATTGTTTGAAGTTTTAAGGGTTGATTTCTGAATACAATTTCTTCTACAGAATTGTAATTTTTCAAAGTGTTGGAGCATCAATAATACAAGTACATTTTCACAGGATTCATGTGGTGTACAAAATAGTGATGTGTTTCTTCAATTTGTGTGTTTAAACATTGTTTTCCTTTCTCTGTTATTTCTGAAAATCTCAATTACCTAACAGAAACTGTGATGAATAGGACATGTTACACAGAACACCCTATTCTGGTTGTTAGTGATTTTCATGTTTTCTGCTGAAGTCAAATTAAGGAATTCTTAATTGCTCCTTAATTTCTTCTGAAACTACATTTCTGCTCTCTCGTAATCCATTTAAATTTCTGAAAGATCCAATTAGTGCAACCTAGCTTGCCTTGTGAAACTCCTCTAAAATTTAATACCAAATCTAGTTAAATCTTCAAACTCCATAGCCCAATGGAATTATAACAATTAAATCAACCAAACCATTCAATCAAAACAATCAATACAGTCATAACTAGCCTAGAATTCACATAAAACAAAGCTAAATTTTAGAGAGTGATCACTCTCTGAAGCTTGTAGGGCTAGATCCCAGCTTCTAAAGTGGTTTTGATGTTGTCCAATGTGTTTACTCTCTCAACCTCAAAAATACAAAACGATAACAGGACCCATTAAAAATAATTAATTATTTTAATAAAATTGTCTCTGGGTGGAATTTCCTAAAATGCTTTCTAGGTTCTTTGGAATACATGTGCCCAAGCCTCCCTGCAAAATTTGAGACTTAGAGCACATCCGATGCTACCAAAAACCAACATTCCCTCTTAACGAGAAATGTGCTCTAGCAATGCCTCCCACTGACACTGCCACTATCAACACTGCATCCATACTACAACTCCCTTTGAATTGATGCATCTGTGTTGATGTTGGCACTGCCACTGCCAACTGCCCCTGCACTGCAAATTGTTGTTGCTACTGCTCAACAATGAAAAAACATCCCAAATCACTGAACAAGTGTTCAGTATAGATGCATCTTGATGCTGAAGATCTGCTACTACTAGTCTCACGCTATCCCTTGAAGCCACTGCACTCCTGCTGCTACTACACTATGCCTGTCTGCACTGCGGCAACTCTGCACTACGTTGCCTAGACTTGGCATTCGAGCCACTGCATTTGTCGCTCCAACATTCCTCTGCACTAAATGACACTGTTTAATCCTGCTACTTCTGATCTGGGCTCTTGTAGCAAGGAATTGATTCGAGAGGTGGGCTCCTCAAGGATCCTGCCCATCTATAGCTCTTTGAACTACAACTCTAAATCAACCCACCTCCCTCCTGGAGGTATCTCGATTGTCATGGCAAACTCCTCTTCAATCTTCACGAGTGCAGCCTTCGGATCATACTTCTCATCTTTGTCCTTCCTCCTGAGAGGACACTGTGTTGTGTAGTGACCCATTTAACCACACCTAAAGCATTTGATTTTCGAGATGTCCTTCTTTCGCCTCCGCTGCTCTTGCTGCCCCCTGGATGCAAGGGCTGCATTCTCTTCCTCCTCCTTGGGCTTCGACCCACTGCTGCTGTTTCCATCAAGCTTACACTTGACTAGATCTCTCCTCAACTCTTCCTGCTTGAGAGCTACCCACATACTATCCCAGTCTGGCAAAGCCGCCCTGCCCAGGACGCTCTGTACAAAGACTCTCCATTCTTCTGAGACTGAGTTTAGGGCCAGTCTTACCATCTTGAAACCTTGAGGAGTAGACCCCACAGCTGCTAACTCGTCACGGGTCTCCTGAAGCTTCGTGAGGAACAAATCTATGCACTCCCCCTTCTGCATCTGTGCAGATCTCAGTTCCTGCTCTAAGTACATCTTTCGCTACTCGGAAGAGCCTTGATATAGCATTGCCAAGGCATCCCACATCTCCTTAGCAGTCCCTCTTCTAGTGATGTGACATACCACGTGATCCTTTATTCCATCAAGGATCATCCTCTTGGCCTTCGCTATTTCTCCCTTGTACTTCTTTAGCTGATCTGGATCCGTGGGCTCAGCCACAACGCTGACGACATAAACCTTGAGAAAATGCTCATCTAGAACGCATGACATCCTCGCCTTCCAGATCACATAGTTGAATGCCCCATCCAACTTGTCCTGATCTCTCAGTCGACTAGCTACCATCTCTCCCACGAAAATGTCAAATTGCTCCTCTCTGTTTCATATTGTTGCTACTCAGGAAATAAGAAAACAAACTTCTTGGTGGGAAGTCTACTAAGGAAAAATTCCCTCATTGTGCTTCTCTCTTTTTTGATGATTTTCTGCCCAACAAACTACTTGCAGAAAAATTGCGTCCCACCAGCAATTCCTAACGCTGAAGCTCTTTTGCGCTGCTCCCTCTGGCAAAACAAAATTTCAATTTGGAAGCCCTTCCTCTCGGTCGACTCACTCAGAGAGAGACTTTCCTCGAAAATTCAGCCACCCTGACTTGGACTGCGCAACCCGTGAGGGGGTTCAAACTGTTGCCTCCTATAGTTATTCGACCTCCTTTTCTGCTTAGCGTTAGGTTCTCTGGCTCTGCTCTTCTTGATTAACTTGCAACTCCGATACCATGTGAAAATTCCTAAACCCGGAATCCCTATTATATAACTGATGATATTTCTCCTATTTGTTGAATTCCTTTAAACAAATTACTTGCAGTTTCCTACGGAAAATATTGAAATCCATACACTGCAACCTTCACTTAATTAAATTATATGCGGAAACAAGAAATTGAGCAAGAATGAAAATACAACACAATAACACCTTATTTTTGGACAATGTCCCCGGAAAAACCCAATGCGAGAAAACCAGTGCAACAGATTTGAGGGTTTTATTATTATGTAGTATTAAATCTAAGTACAATTCCTTGGATGCTCAACTAGCATTCCGATACAGAGAGAAACTGGACAAAAGAAATAGTGAGATGCTCTCACCCTGTCACTAGAAGAATTTGAGTCTAATCACGCTGGACTGGAGCCTCTGTGTGGCCTCTGCGCAGAACTGCGTAAGCTCACGCAGTCTCTACGTCACCCCTGCTGGGAATCACGCTGCTCCTCCTTCTGACCCTCTGCTGGTTGGAAATTCCAAATTTCTGCCTCCCAGTCTCACAACCCAGCTCCCGGCTTCTGAAACTCAATTTCCTCAGCAGGAATTCGATCTCCCTCTAAGGCCTGCATTGCCACTGCATCAGCGTTGTGTGGGCCGACGTCTACCTCTCTCTGGATGTCGTTCTGCTCTCTCTGCCTTGTACTCTCCGGCCTAGGAAAACTTCTTTCTTCTGGATACTATCTCTGCCCCTCACTGCAAAAGATCACTTCGCTCACTCCTCTAGCAACTGTTGCGCTGCCCTCTCTAAGAAATTCGATCTTTTGATCTCTCTCGGTGTGTTTCCCAAATGACCCTCAAGCTTCCTTAAATAATATTTTCGTTGACATTCAATGGCCCAGATTAGAAGCTAATCAACAGCTAAGATCATTTATGCTTGATCCTCGTCTTCTTCTAGAAGTTACATGCACAGTTAGACTAATACCCATTAATTATTTTAATTTCCTAAGTTTAGACTTAGGGACTCATTAAAAATAATTAATTATTTTAATAAAACTATTTATGGGTGGAATTTCCCAAAACACTTTCTGGGTTCTTTGGAATACATGTGCCCAAGCCTCCCTGCAAAATTTGAGACTTAGAGCACATCCAATGCTACCAGAAATCAACACACATTCTCCTCCTCCTTCCCCTGCTTCTGCTCGTTGCTATTGTCACTGATAGAGCTCTTTAGAAGAGCTGGCCTCAATTCCTCTTGCTACAAGTCAACCCACATCCTGTCCCAATCTGGTAGCTTGTTTCTGCCCAATATACTTTGGACAAAAACTTGCCACTCCTCAAAGACGTCGTTTAGTGCCAATTTCACAAGCTCTGTGGGTTGAGGTGCTGCCACAACAACTGACAACTGGTCTCAGACCTCCTGAATCTTGGTGAAGAAGGGGTCTATGCCTTCCCCCTTTTGCATCCTGATGCATCTCAGTTTTTCCTTTTAGTACATCTGCTGCTTGGAAGTGCCCTGATATCGTGTGGCGAGAGCATCCCACATCTCTTTGGCAGTATCCTTGTCAGCTATGTGTGAGACTATATGGCCCCGGACTCCATCCAAGATCAACCACTTCGCTCGTGCCATCTCCTTTTTGTAATCCTCAGCTCATCTACCCCCTGGGGAACTGCTACAACGTTGTCTATATAGAGTTGTAGGCCATATTCATCCAATAGGAAGGACATCCTTGCCTTCCACATGACATAGTTGGATTATCCATCCAACCTATCTTGATCTCTCAGCCCAATTGTGGCCATCTCAACAAAATGTCGAAATCCTCTTTCGTTTTGCTTAGTTGTTGCTCTGCTATTCACACTCTCTCCTGGAGTTAGAAGATCTGCTCACAATGACTACTGCTCTACAAGGAAAAATCAAACTTCTTGAGACAAGAAGTTCCCTGAGGAAAAATTTCCCTCTGTGTCTGCTCTTCTTCCTTCCACCTGATGTTGGCTCTACTCTAGCAAACTGCTGCAAAACCACTGCGTCCAACTAGAGATCTACTCCATGAAAATACTAAGTTGTTCCCTCTACCTCTGGAATCACTCAATCCGGAGAGATTGAATTTTTTTGTCCCTCACTCAGAAAAATCGAATCTCCTCAAGCAACTCGGCCTCTTGGCAAAGTGACTGTGTTGCCCCTGAGAATTTTGATTTGCTGCTTGTTACCCACCATTTTCTAGGTGATATCCCTAGGAGAATTTTTTTCTCCAAGATGGTCCTTAGCCTGACAACAGTAGCCAACAACTAGCTCATTGTGCCATTTCTCGGCCACCTGAGCTAGCCATGTGGTCCCTCGCCCATCTACAATGATCATATGTTTGAAGGTGGGTCTCCCGAACCTAAAGGTATGCCTTGTCATTTGGTAATTGAGTATTGTAGTTTGCTTATCTGGAAACTTCTGGGCATGGATTAATGGGGGGATTCGGCGGAAAGAATGGGTTAGGTCTGTGCCCTTGTCCCCTAGACCCCTTTTGGATATTAACTTTGCATTCTAGTCCTATGGGATTTCTTTTAATGACCATTTGGCTTTAGGGATGGTATTTCATGGGAAACCCCGATTTTGGTTGTGTGGTTCCACTCCCTTATCCGCTTATATTACCCCCTTTCCACTCATTATTATTTCATTCATCATTTCTCCTTCTTGGGTCCACATTCCTCCACTGGATCCACATAGGGTTAGCTCACCCCTTCCCCTTGCCCACACCTCGAGTAAGGCTTGGAATTGTGAAAATTCCACAACAGGAATCCCCACTGCAGCAACTGATGATATTTCTCCTATTTGTTAAATTCCTTTAAACAAATTACTTGCAGTTTTCTACGAAAAATATCGAAATACATACACTGCAACCTTCACTTAATTAAATTATAAGCGGAAACAAGATACTGAGCAAGAAAGAAAATACAACACAATGGACACTGTTATTTTTGGACAAATGTCCCGGAAAAGCCCAATGTGGGAAAACCGATGCAACAGTTTTGAGGGTTTATTATTATTAAGCAGTAGCAAATTCTGAATACATCTTTGAATTACCTCTTTGGTAATTTAGTTACAGAGAGAAATATTGGCAAAGAGATTTGTGAGATTACCTCACACTGTCACTAGGAACCCTACTTGATTCAGCCCTAGAATGATTTCCGACGGCTTTTCTAGCTGCCTCTGTGTAGTATCTGCGTCAGCCCAGCGTCAAGCTCTCTGGGGCAATGTTTTAAAACTCCGACTCGGCCGAGGATTGACTCCGACTCCGACTCGGTATCGACTCGGTCGGCTCGATTTCAATGACTCGGTCGTTGTAAAAAATACATTAATATTTATTTTTTATAAAAAAACCTAATTTTAAAGATTTTCATTCATGTTTCCAAACACACAGCATTAGAATATAGATAGAAGACAACATGTGATCAAAGCAGGCTCATGAATATATCCATTATATCCAAATGGCACCCAATGCACTTTCCAATACATACATGATGATGATATAGAGATCAAAACAAAAACACATAGCCAAGGAGGCTAGAAATGGCGTTATCCTCCAAAATAGATTGTAAGTCATCAAGGAACTAATACAAGGGTCCAAGAGTGTTCCTCACTCAAAGAAAGTCCCAAAATGCATGTGCACATCTTCAAAAGGTGCATCCTCCACCATGATGTCATCTAGGAGAGACCCTATGTCACCCTTTTCAAGAATGTGAGTGACATGGCACCCCTAAGGGTAAGCATTGGCATCAAAGAGGAATGTGCTAGCCCTCCTAAGTCATCTCAATGATAACCATCCTCATCTGTGCTTTGGAAGAAGGCACCATCCACCAAAATAGGGTCAAGGCTAGCGAGGGGGCATCTTCAGTCCATTTGGGCATATCGTCAAATAGTCCAACGTCCAAGCTTTTAAGTTTAGTGTTTTAGCATTTGGAGGCTCATCAAGGGTTGTAGCATCACGTGGAATCAACTCAAGGCTCGATGCTCATCTTTGGAGGGCCAAGGTTGGGGCCACAAAGTTAGGTTTGCTTTAAGAAATGAGCAAAGAACCTATTGGAAGGTTTTGAAGAAGAATGAAGCTATCCCTTAAGGAATCTCTACTACATATGTGATACCAACTAAACAAACCTCTCAAGGTCAAGCGAGATAAACCTATTTAGGGACAAAAAACCATTAAAGTATCATCGTGAAAACCTTAGAGTCCCCCAAAAGAAAAAAAAAATTAAAAAAAATCATTGTTTTTTAATTCACGGGTCCAACCCTGCCAAGTAGGCTCGGACTCGGCCGAGCCGACCGGGTTATACCGAGCCGGCCGAGTTGTTAGACAACTCGGTTGGCTCAGTAATAACCCAGCTGGCCGAACCAGTTCAACTTGGACCAACTCGGTCGAATCGGTTCCAGGCCGGCCAAATCTTAAACACTGCTCTGGGGACAACGTCAATCCTTTGGCTGGTTGATTTGCTACCCAGGAGATTCGATTTCTGCCTCCTGGTCTCACACCTCGGCTCCTGACTTCTGAAACTCAAATTCCCTTTACAAATTTCGGACTCCCTCTGGCTCAGCGCTGCCTCTGCATGGCTTTGCGTCAACCCCTCTGGCTCAGCGCTGCCATTGTTGGATTACTCTCTGCCTCTCTTTGCTGAAGATTCTCCGGCTGAGAAAATCTCTCTCCGGATGCTATCCCTGCCCCTCAACTGCAAGAAATCTCCTCGATAAGAACTTCCTCCTGAGAACTTCTCACTTCAGAAATTCGATCTCTTGATCTCTCGGTGTGTTTTCCAAATGGCTCTCAAGCTTCCTTAAATAATCTTCTTGTTGACATTCAACAACCCAGATTAAAAGCTAGTCAATGGCTAAAGATCATTGTAGCTTGATCCCTGTCTTCTTCTAGAAGTTACACCAAATTAGATTAATACCCATTAATATTTATAATTTCCTAATTTTAGACTTAGGGTCCCATTAAAAAATATTAAGTATTTTAATAAAATTGTTTCTAGGTGGCATTTCCCAAAATTTTTTCTAAGATCTTTGGACTATATGTGCCCAAGCCTCCCTGCAAAATTTGAGGCCTAGAGTACATCCGATGCTACCCCAAATCAGCAGGAATGATGCCTCAGAGGTCGATGCAGCGAAAAAGAAAGATAAAAGCATATTTGGCCACATTCAATAGGAAAGTGTACCACAAAATGCAAAAGATGGTCGGGCAAACACATTTAGCATGTGGGCAAAAGCCAATACATGAGCTCTACCCCATCATTATGGCCATCACCCTAATTCCTACAGGTTCTATGAGCCTTCATCATCACATAGAAACCCATGATTGACCCAACCCCTGGTAGGAAATGAACCGCCCTACCTTTAAAAGGGGATACACTGCTATATTTTATGCATCATGTTCTTACCCATTGAGCCTTGAGCAGTTAATCAAAGAAAATCATAAAAAGTCAAAATGCATATAAAGAAGGGTGGAAAAATCAAGGTCAGGGCACCTCATGTACCACGATTGCTCCCTCTTATACATTATAAACCCAAGAGTGGGCTTCTCTTTTATCAACTACCCTTGTACCCCAGCATGTGGCCCAGGGTTGCTCCTTCTCATCCCCTACTTCATTCAGCTATCTGTCACATGCCACCACCTTTTGAAGAATGTACCTTGAACATATTATCCCCTTTAGAAGTAGAAACCACCTAATAGGATACCTGGTTAACCCCATTTGGAGTTTAGGAGACGTTGACACATTTCGAAGCACAGAAGGCCATTATGAAGTCCCCACCTGTGGTCCATGGTTGGTTTTTTCTAATGATTTGTTGTACTAGAAGGCTAGGGGACGCATTGGATCTTATGCAAAATTGCAGATGGTCTCCATCTTGGATTTGGTCTCCCTATACGGGGTCCTAATCCTCTAGAGGGATACATTGGCACATTTAGGGTGTTCATTGAGAGCCATGGGCCTCCACAACAGTAGACAGTACTCCATGGATCCCCAAGGATGTTTAGAGATGCTCGAGATTCATCCATTGGACGAGGAAGATGCACTTGGCTTACCTTTGCCCAGTCTACCCCACAGATGTACCATACACTTTGGTAGCTGGCCCAGGACTTGTAGGATTATGTGGCATCACCTACACCATTATCAGAGCCCTTGCGGATGATCTATAGGCATCTTCGACTCATTTGGAGACCCATGAGGTTATTATTATGCCCCCACATCCACTGGGAGCACCACAGGTTTATTGTTTGGAGAACAAGGGGCCAACCCCTTGTCCATCACTTTTAAGGGTTCTATTCCTCATTATGGCACCTATGGATCTCATCAAGCCACTTGGAGGGCCCTACAACATGTATTATTCATCATCTCACCTCTTAAGAGGCTTATTATTTCATTTGTGAGCTAGTTTGGTGGGCGTGTCATCAAAAAAAGACTAATTCGAACTCCTCATTAGTGTATAAATACAAGTGTGATGAGTTCATTTGCTTATCATCACTTTCGATTGGATCTCTTCTCTCTCTTGAGAATTTCACACTTTTTCTTGGAGAATGAATTGGAGCTTTATGGATGAATTTTGATATGTGGATTTGGTTTATTTCATCTTGGAGCTTCTCTATTGTCAAATTGTTGATGGTTGGATATACTCTATTACATGTAAGTACGTCTTTAATGTTATTGTTGTTTTAGTTTGTCATATACATTGTACTGAGATTTTCACTATTTTTAGGGCTAATTGTTGCATGCATTTACTGCTTGAATTGTGGAATTTTGTCTTTATATAGCGACTCTCAATGTATAGGACATGTAATGTGAATGAAATCTCTTAGGGGTAATTCAATCAACAAATTTATCTTGATAAGCCATCACCTTTTGCACATCGAAGTATAAAAGTTGCAAGATTGCTTTTCTTTGACCTAAAAGGCTAGCGAAGTAGTCTTGAGGTCTCCTTGACTAGGAATTAAAGGGTCCTCACTCATATTCATCATAGAATCCATTCTCCCAAGACTAAGGCACTGATCTACCAAGAGGTGGTCACCTAAAATCATATCTTTTTCACCTTTTCCTAGATTTAGCCAAGTTAGGTCACCTAGGGCATCATTTTCCCAACAAACGATTCTGACGGTGGAGTTGCGAGAAAATCCAAGTCCTAGCTTTGAGATCAAACTTTGCCCTTGTACACCCAAGGCTAGTATCTCATAAGGATCAATTCAGTACCTTTAAGTGAAAATTATTTCTTTTATCCTTTCCTCCACCTTGTCTAGGGTAAGAACATTATTGGTTGCCATACTCTTTCCTCCTACCCTAGACCGGGTCCACTTGGTCCTGTGTGGTCCCGTTCCTTAAAAAGACAATTCTTCAAGAACCATTTGGGATACTAGTTTCAATAAGGATTTTAAGGATTGGGAAACTCTTTCACGAATCATATCCCCTAAACCTAACCTCAAATCCCCTCATTCCTCTCCTAGAAGTCATTGTACCTTGCTTAGAAAACAAGCAAGATCTATCCTTCAACCTCTTCTAGAAAGGGAATTATTTGGGTCACTCCACATCCATTCATTGATTTATCCTTCATCGGTGACTCCATGATATACCGGGTCTCCTCCCATCGGTAAAAGTCCATAAATAAAAGGGAGCCTTAGCTGAGGTGACAATGGGCTAAGTCTCCATTTGTTGCCCTTGGTCTAGCATTTTCCCTTTAGGGATACCCCTTAGATCCCTTGCTAGTTTGAGCGGTAACACTGCCCACAATAGCGAAATCCATTCTCTTCACCTCTGAGCTCTCCCACTGATCAATTGTGCACTGATACCATGTGAAAATTTCGAAAACCGGAATCCTATTGCAGTAGATGGAAATTATTCTCCTAATTCTTAATTTAATTTAACAATTTATTTAATGTTTGCTACAACAAACACTGAATAAATCACAGTCCAACCTACAAAAATAAAACTGCAGAAGAATTAATGCTGGAAGAAATGCTAGCACACACACATGAAATCATTGAAATGACACAATTATTTTTAGACAAATGTTCCTAGAAAAATCCAACTTGGGAAAACCGGTGCAACAACTGAGGGTTTTATTATTATGCAGTAGTGAAATATTATGAGTACAACTGGATGCCAAAATTGGCAATCCTACAGAGAAATACTGGCAAAAATCTGGAGACAAATTTTCCTCACCCCATAGGCAATCTCCCGGCACAACTTGCCTTCAGAATTTCAGCCTCTGAGCCTCTGCGTAGCTGGCTGGATGTCTAGCCTTGGATTGGACTTTGGTGAAGTCGTTTTGCCTTCTGTTGACCAGAATGATGCTTCTCCGACTCTCTTGGACTCCTTCTTAGCCTCTGAACTGAAAAAGTAAATCTCTCCCAACAAATCGACTTTGCCTCTAGAGGCTATTGCGTTACCCCAACGTCAACCTCTCTGTGGCTCTCTTGCCTATCTGCAAATGCACTCATCGGATCTGGAAAGCTTCCTCCGACTTCATTGTCTCTACCCCTCTTTCACTGCTTCGATCTCACTAGCTCTCTCTCCAGCAACTGACTGTTGTTATTTTGGAAATCGATCTGCTCATGAAATCGAACCTCTCAAGTGTCTTCTCCATCACCACATCGACCTCCTCTTATAATCCTCTGTTGGAGCACCAACAACCAAAATTAAAACATAATCACTGGCTAGGATCATCTTGGAGTCGATCCGTGTGAGTTTCTAGATCATTCACGCCTTGACTTAATTAATTATGATTAAATTAACCATATTCCCTAAGGTTAGGTTACGGCAAAATCTGCAATAAATAGCATAAAATATCTTGGATATCATATTCCTAGGGTTAACCTTTATACCTATTAAATTGAGAAAGCAAGATATCATTTTATAAGCAATTTTGAGCCACCTTTTTAAGGTTAATGTTAGGGTATTGTAGCTGTTTTATGCATTTTCAGCCATTGCTTGGGTTACCTAATCTCTGAGATTTGCTGGGGAAGCCTTCATTGTGGAGATAGTATCCATCCATAGAAATGCATGGGAACAATTACTAAGGTGATAGTGGTGGTTGATCCCATTGTTGCCCTTAACATAGAGTGCTTAGTGAGGATTTGCACTTAGGTGCTAAATTTTGCGACAGTAGGGTCCATAACCCCCATGAGTGAAGGCACATCTCATAAGTTGTGTATAAATACACACCTTGAATCTTTTGTATCATCATCTTGGATTTATTTGTGATTTAAATTCCTTTCCCTAAGGGCACCATATATTTTGTTCTCTTGTTCCTGGGTTCACTTCTCTTTATGTGAAATGTCTGTTCAAGGTTCATGCTGCCTTAGCATTTGCTGAAGTGTTCATTGTTAATCCATATCTCTTTATTATCCCAACACTTTTCTGTTATGTCTACTGTGTTAGAATTGCAATTAATTCATGATTCTCTCTATGCTTTTATTTGACTATGTTTTACATGCCTTGAATCCAACTGCAGCATGATGAATGCATTTTCTGAAGGCCTTGTCCTAGCTGATAAGAGTGGATTAAGCCAGACAACACTATTAGATGTCTTGGTAGGCTTCTTTACAAAGCCTTTGCTTACATATCTGTTTCTTGATCTGCAAATTTTTATTAGTTTAACTTATGCGAGTAGTATGGTTGCAATATGCAATGCTACAGATATGATAGTCCAGGGATGCAAATATTTTGTGACAGGAAATAGGCACTATTTTAATTAAATATTTCACGGCAGGAATTAGGCGCAATTGCTAATCCAATGTTCAAGTTGAAAGGTCCTGCTATGATTCAAGAGAAGTTTCCCGCAGCATTTCCTTTGAAGCACCAACAAAAGGATATGCGATTGGCACTTGCTCTTGGAGATGAGGTCGAAGTATCTATGCCTGTAGCTGCTGCTGCTAATGAGGTATTATAACTTAATCTTCCTCCCTAAATTCTTCAGTAGCAATTTGAGACTGGTAGTAGTATTTGTTTTCCTTGTTTTGTGGAATTTATATTCAAATGGGACCAATAACCTTCAGTTTTTCTCAATTCTCCACTAACCTATTTTTTTGTTTCTTTTAGGCTTTCAAGAAGGCCAAAAGCTTGGGGCTTAGTGATCAAGACTTTTCAGCTGTGTATCAGGTAGTGAAGGAACCGAGTGCAGGAACTAAAGTCTAATGGGGAATCCATGTATTGGATCATTATTACTGTGCAATGCTTTTGTCTTGCATATGCCATTTGCCTCTTGAGCATTTTGCCTTCAGGCAAATTAAAGATAATGGACATGCAGATGGCATGGTTCTTAGTATTGGAAACTTTGTAAGTCAGAAAGTTCAGTTGACATGGTTGAGTTTCAGAGAGTCAGTTTCTAACTTCCTTCAAATGTTTGGGACAGTATGATTAATAGATCTTTATATTTTGTGTTTGCATGTATGCATGCCATCACCTTCTATCTTTAATGAATATTTTGAGTATGGTTCAGCGTATCCTGAATTATTTCAAAGCATTTTCACTTGAATCTGTCACCGCTTTTGTAATTAACAACCAAGGCATAGCTACGATATGCATGGCACTAAATCATGTGGAAATATATTCATCTCACTGTTTGCCAAGCCTGTCGGCTCCTTTCCAACTCTAGCCATCTTTCTGTCAACTAATAGACTCGACAAAGACTTTTGAACAAATTAACTAGCTAATTCAACTTGAATGACAGGCCCCTGTTTGGATGAAAGGTTCACAGTGACCACCTCTAAATTCCATTTAAGTGGTAATCTGTTCAGGCAACTGCTTTATGAGAATGAACTGAAATTCTCTCAGAGCTTCAACAGAAGATATGAAAGTAGGCAAAGAACAAGGTAAAATGCTGATAAAAGAAGGCTTTAGATTTTATCTGTTCGTCCATCTATCTATCTACAATGTGCTGTTTACGATACCTTTACAGGGAGAATAACAAAAACATGAGTCACTAGAAAGTTGCAATGTAATTTTCTGTTTTAAAGTGTAGCAGAAAGAAAAATTGAATAATGGTAATCTAGATAAAAAGGAAGCAATAACAGACAATAATAATAAATATGGCTGCTTATCTATTTCTGTGTATTTGTTGTATTTAACTAAATACATCTTTGGTACTGTTAATGGGGACTTCAAAATTTTGCAGTTAACAACATAAGCTCCAGATTCAATAATGTCCTATGGTTTCAGGCTACAGCTGACAAGTCATTAATTCGCTACAGTAACAGGCTGCTATTTCAAGTTAAGGATATGGCTTTGATGACTTCAGTAAAATATGATGGCACTAGTATCTTTTTTATCATTCTATAATTGAGTTGGTCTCAAAACATTTACTTACAGAACAATATTGATCTTACCTGAGTTAGATCTAGAAAGATCTTAAGCTCAGGTCAGGTCATAGTCCAACTTGAGATAAAGTTATGGAGAGGAAAGTGAGAACTAGTAATTGGGGATTTGTTATGGATAAATATATAGGAAATAATGTAAATAATAATAATCATAAATAATGATCAGTTAATTAGTAATTAGGTTGAAGAGTCATGTCTAAATGTCTAAATCAGACATGACTTTCCATGAAGAGACACCTGCTTAGTATATAAGCAAGCCTCTCACTCTCATTGTAACATCAATCTTATTCACACATTTAATATATAATATTTGTATCCTCAATGGATATCTTCATATTCCAAGTCTTCTGGAGTATTTAATTCGAACAACGAACTTTGTTCGCTTCATTTAGTATTAGAGGAGTTCAATCCTTTGGCTGCTTCACCGCTGCATAAAGCTCGTTCTCCCACCCAGGTCTTTGGCCATCAAGGTTTCATCAACATTGTTGTTGTCAAGTGAAGCGTTTTGCTACAAAAAGTTGGAGTTTCTCCATATCGCCAATCAGGCCTTTGGCCATTTAAAAAAAATACAAAAAAGAAAAAAAAAGTTATATAATAAAAAATCAAATAAAAAAACAACAAAAAAACAAATATCTAATAAAAAAAAATAAAGAGAAACTAAAAAAGAGAGTATATAATAGAAAAATTTATAAAAATTAAAATAAAATTATTTAAAAAAAAACTTAAAAAAACATATAAAAGAAAAATAATTTAAAAATGAGAATATAAAAAATATTCAAAATATTCAATATATATATAATATTATATATATATAATATATATAAACCGTTTATAAAAAAAAATATAGTTAAAAAAGGAGTTACTAAAAAAAAGAACAATATTAAAATAATTAACTCTTGCTCAAGGGGTAAAAGGTATGCCAAAGATAACAGGCTGGCTCCTCCAAAGACCTCTAATTAATATAATGGTTTAGCACCTTGATCTAAACTTATCATATTCTGGCATTGAAAGGCCTCCAGGGTTTGGTTGTATGCTGATTAATGAGGTGCACAAAATGGGTTTAGAATGTTGTGAAACAATTTGGTTCCTATCCGTTGTTGGTTTGAAGGGAGAACTATGAAATTTGAATAGCCAACCCTAGTATGAGAGGATTGGATTGGACCACCTGTGGCGTACCAATCTCAGAGTGTCGGTTAGCCACTTTGATATGCAATAACCACTGAAAGCATCTTAGTGGGAAATCCTTCTTTCGACAAGTTCTTGTATAAATTTTTAGGCGTGAGGTGTAACCACAATGATGCAATTATCAGGGGCACAATCTAGTATATACTACTAAGCTAAAACCCGATCATGCATGCTTTCCCATTAGGGAGTTCAGCTATACCAAAAGAAAGAGAATTTTTATTCCTCTTTTACCTTTCGTCACTGGACCATGTTCCCATCCTGACCAGCTACTAATGTGTTCAGGAAAACAATAAATGTGATTCTATCAACTTGTTCTAAAGTGGAAGTTCATGATTTTGGCCTTACATCATATCGAGAAACAAAAAAATTCTTCCATCTTCAAGCTTAGGTCAGATGTGACTTCCTTCCTTTGGGTGTAGAGCAGTATCAAACCAAAATGTGCAACAAGCATTAGCTCTCTTTGAAAAGGTGGTAAAGTCATTTCTGTTATAATTTTCTCTAGACTCCAAGGGAAGAATTTCCTTCTGATTTCAATCACAAATACTCTCTGATTTTCAATTTTAAACAAAAAAATTCTAATCATAGAATTAATCACACAATGGATGGAAAATAAATCAGTGGACGTAAAATAAATTTCCAAATACAAAGATAATTTTTCCTGCCCTTCAAATAAGTTTTTCATTAAAAAAAATTCCAAACATACAGGGCTTCCTACAATGGATTTGGGAAAACTCACCCACTGAAAGAAACTACAGCAAAACCTGGCTGTCCCATGACCCTGTACGGCTCACTCATACAGCCTCTTGCTGATCCGAATTGTATGACCTCCTAGAAATCGTATGGCTGAATTCTTGCTAAATTGTATGGTCGAATTGGTGGGTCGAACTTCTGTAACCTGTTGTTGTTGTTGTTGCTTCCAATTTGTATGGCCCCCTTTACTGCTGGATTGCACAGCTTCCATAAATTGGCTGAAGTTGATTTCCTTGCCGCTATTCTGTTTCCCTTTCTCCTCCTAGCTTGCACTTTGTGCAACTAAGTTACTGTGTTTAGCACCGTCTTTTTTTATCACTTTGCTCTTCCTCTATAATTTTGAGTTGATGACTGAATTTGGTGAATCCTATTCTCGTTTTGAAATCAATAGCTGAGATTAAATCTCAATCTCACTTGAGATCAATGGTTGAGATTCATCTAAATCACTAGTGTAATTAAGTTACACTTTATAGACTTTTCATAGCTTAAAATTAAAAAGGTCCTTCACTTTAATAAAAGTGAATTACAAAATAGAAAGTACTTTGGACGACTTAACACATGCTTGACACGACATGTGCGGAAGTTCCTATCCCAACAACAATCATCAACATTCCCTCTTAGTGAGGAAGGAATTATGCACTGATGCAAGTGTCTCTAAGGACTTCAAACTTCCCTTTGGCTAAGGACTTGGTTAGAATATCCACAATTTGTTGATTTGTGGAGATATATTGGAGCTTCATTGCTCCGTTTTGAATCCTGTCTTGAATGAAGTGGTACCTAACCTCTGTGCTTGGACCTATCATGGAACACGAGATTCTTAGAGAGCTTGATACAACTTTGATTATCATAGTGTATTATTGTAGCATCCAACTCCAGATCAAACAATCGTGTAGGTAGCTTGTGAAGCCAAATGGCCTCACAACTTGCTATACTTGCTGCCATATACTTTTCCTTTGCTAAACTGAGTGCCATATAAGCCTACTTCTTGCTGAACAAATATATCATTGTTGATCCCAAACTAAAGAAACACTTTGAAGTGTGCTTCTTGTCTGCGACATTGCCTGCCAATCTGAGTTTGTATACCCTTGCAACTTCACTTTACCATCTCAAAGATACCTCAAACCATAATCCATTGTGCCCATCACATATCTCAACACATGCTTTGCATCTACCCAATGCTAATGCCTCAGTTCCACTGTTGATTAACTCAAGGTGTTGATTGTTGTTGTCGCTTAGATTGTACAGGGACCGCGACAATGACTCAGGGTGGGGGTTGTCACTCTGATCCCCACCCACTTCGTTCTAGTTGTTTCCCAACAAAAGGCTATGGGGGGTAGTCCCTATGGAAACAAGATTATGAAAGACAAGTTGGGAATCAACTTGTCCGAGAGACATGATTGAGTGGCCTAGCTACTTCGTTAAATTTAGCAAGATTCAATGATCAAATTAGATTCAAATATGAGATCAGTGCCTTGTGGAGTCAAAACTCTTGTTTATTACAAATTAAGACGAAGTAACCGGATGGACGACTACTGCTTATATGGTTTACTAACCTATATGCTATGAAAATCCTAAGACCTAGGCGTGTTGCAAGGCTCTTAGTTAATTTTAAATTAGATGCCTATTCTAAATCGAATCTCCATCTTAGTTGTTTTGTGATCAGTTTTTAAAGTAGGTTGTGGGATGTAAGCCAGCAAGAAGCAAGCAGAGACTTGATTAACGATACTTACCCCTGTGTTCCAACCAATCAGTGCCTCTGGCGATACAAAGACTGTGGCTCTGACCACTGCAAGGTCACTATGTTAACCACTAGAAAGGTGTTGAATCCCTCAAGCTAGGTGAGAAAGGGTGGCACTATGAGTCTATCAACCAAGCTTATGCTTGGAGGTAAATTATTAATGCACTTAGGCCTAGAATGCTTATGCAAGGAATTTGAGTGGTTCTTAGAGTTAAGATTGTTTATGTTCTTTAAGTACTTGATGTTAATCACCTTATAGCAAGAGTACTTAATAATGAATTGAAAGACAATCTTAAAACAAGACAAATCCTTAAAGATATAAGTGTAAATGTTAAACAATAGATTAATCCACAAGATGCTTAGCAATTTAGAACAATTATCTAATTTAACAGTGATTACTTAGGACCATTTAAGATATGCCAATGACCAATGTTAAGAGATGCTCACTAAGAATGATAACCAATGAAACTTGAGATGTCAATGCTTAAGACAGACAACAAATTTACCAAAGCTTCTTAGAGCAATTACCCATTGAATTCTCAACAACGCTTCAATTAGATGCTGCACACAAAGATGCCAATCAGATCTCAATACTCAAATAGCTTAAACCATCAATGAAATTAGAAGATTTAAAGCTTAGATGTTTGAGTGATTTTAGTCCCAAGATAACAAGATTTTGATCTAAACACATTACAAGTAAATACTAGACTTCAATAGCATAAACCACAATGAGCCAACTTGATCATGAAAAAACCACTTATAATGATGTATAGGACAACAACAAGTATGTCACTTCAAACCACGAAATTGTGAAGCATATAAACTAAAATTGACCAATGACTTGCCTAATGACTTGCCAATTGATAAAACAACCTTGCCAATGTAAAATGATAAATTTTTAGCCTTCGTAAGATGTTATATTCAGAAAATATCAAATCTAATTATATTTTTAATGCAGAGATATCAACAACTATAAATTAGAGATCTATGCCAAAAGATGTGAAAATTCCCAATCCTCACGGAACCCTACTGCCGCAAATCTGATCCACTTCGCCTACTTGATTTTAATTACATTCATCAAGTTATTCTTCTGGTTACTGCAGAAAATTATTTATGTATCCTACACTTCTTTAATATTTGAATACATGAAACAGAAAATTGAGCAAAGAACAAGATACATAGGACATTTATTTTTGGACAACATAGTCCCCGGAAAAACCCAATGCGGGAAAACCGGTGTAACAGCTCTGAGAGTTTTCTATTATTAAGCAATAATTCTGAATACAAATGTTGGATGCCCTCCCAACAATCCAGTGAGAGAGAAATACAATGGCGGAAAATCTGAATGAGTTTTACCTCACTTCACTCGGCAAATTCCGGCTGATTCGACAACAAAACTGGGTAACCCCGGTTGTCTCTACACCGGCCCTGCATAGGATTTGCGTTAGCCTTATAGGCTCTGCGTCAACTCTTCTGGTCACTGCTTCAACGTTCCCGTCTTTTCCGGATGTTCCCCGACAGTTCCGACTTTCTGCGTGGAAGACAATTTTCTCCTCTGTGCTTAGCCCTTTTGGCTCTACGTCAAGGTTGCGTGGGCCCAGACTAGCCCAGCGTCAGTCCTCCTAGCTAATGCACTGCCTCCACAGGCTCCTCTCCACCTCTCTGTCAGTATTCCCGAACTATCCCTGCCCCTTTGCTACAAGATCTCCCCAATCGATTTTCCTCCTGGGAACTTCTCACCTCAAGAAATCGATTTCTTGAATCTCTGTGTGTGTTTAAATGAACCCCAAGCCTCCTTCTTATACTTTTCCTGTTGAGACTTCAATGACCGAGATTAAGTCTATAATCAACGACTAAGATTAAAACATGAGTTGATCCGCCTTCCAGATCATTTTCACCTATATTTTGATTAATACCCATTAATATTTTAATTTTCCTAAGTTTAGACTTAGGAACCCCATTAAAAATATTAATTATTTTAATAAAATACAATCCAGGTGTAATTTCACCAAACGGTTTCTGGTTTCTTTAGAACTCATGTGCCTTAGTCTCTCCACCAATTTTCAAGGCTAGAGCACATCCGATGCTACCAAAAACTAACAAAAGATTGATGCCCAAGACACTTAGATGTTATAGCAATATGCTAGTCATCACATCAATCAATTTTATGCCCCTTAAAGTTTTCTTTTCAGATTATATCAGATCTGATCTAATTGATTATGCAAAGATATTCCAAAAAACAAATTATTAGATCAAAGCTAGATATTTAATGCCCGAGTAGCCAAAACACTAGCAAATTTTTACTATGAAATTTTAGTGTTTAGACTATTTAGAAGTGATTTTTAGAGCATTTAATCATGAATTTTACCACTATTACGAAAGATTTAGAGAGTTGTAGCAAACCAGTGACAAAGTAAGGTTTAGAGAGAAAACCCTAGGCCCAATGTCTTCTAGATCACTTTCCCAAGTTGCCAAAAATTTTCCAAAGCACTTGGCACTTGTAAACACCAACTTTGAGCAAATTTCTCCCTACAAAAACCCACGAATCCTCAGTCCAAGAATTTCAGAGATGGGTATAGGGCAAATTAGGGCCAAGCAGCGCTAACGCTAGGCCCAATAGGGCTAGTGTTGGGATGGAAGATGCCTGAAGGCCTAGTGGCTAGCGGAAATAGGCCAAGGAAAGGCTGAAAAGGGGCAAAAGGAGGGCCAAGAGGAGAGCGAAGGCAACAAAGGGCTAAAGGAGGGAGGCCGAAGTAGGAAGGAGGGAGGATGAGAGAAGGAAAGGGCTTGAGAAGCCCATGACAAGCCTAAAAGGCTATCGTCTAGGATCAAGAAGGGGGGCCGAGGGCTCTAGGTTGGGCTTAAAATGCCCAAAAAAAACTCAAATGCAAGGGTAGAGGAGGAAGGTTGAGGCCCTTTAGGGTTTTCGGCCAGCTTCTGGGGGGTTTGGAAGGGTGACGCTGGCCTTGGAGGAGGACGTTGGGCTAAGAGGGCCCTAAAAAAATGAAACCCTTGCTCCAAAAAATCAATTTGCTTCAAATCTGCAATTTACTGCAAATTTTCTTCAATAGCTGACTTGACAAAAATTTTGGAGACAAAATCTTACCCTCAAGGGCCTATATCTAGCTCTAATCCAACTCTTCTCGCTTGATTTCACTTGCACAAATGAATTTACAAATACCCAAAACCCCAATATATACAAAAAAATCTAAAAACCCTAGAACCCTAGTTAGAAAAGAAATTAATTTACAAAATATATTATACAGATTTATTTACAAATGTACAAATATACAATGATTTTAAAAATAATTTTAAGAAATATTTTTTTTTTAGGTTTTTTTATAAATGGCTAAGTGTACTGTGAAGAATAAATGCAAGCTATAGCCTTATCAAAGTTAGATAAACCATAAAAATAGTTGAGGTCCAAACAAAGTGAGCCTATGTCCACAGTTTGTGAACTTGGAGCCCAAGGACTGGGGAACCTGCAAGCACTATATATTTCTTCAGTAAACCGTTAGAACAACAATGAATCAAATCATCTAAGATAAACTCAAAAATTCTCAAAAGAGTGTTCCTATCATTTACAATGAACTAACGATTTAATTAAAATTTAAATACAATATAAAAATGCCTATACCCAGCACATACCGCAAATCAACACAATAAACACCATGAACTGCACCCCAAAGTCTTTGTTATGATTCAAAAAAACATTCCGAGTGGGACAGTAGCCTTACATCAGCTTTTCTGCAGAATTACATTAACCAAACATCAGATGGCTTTTGACACAAATGACTTCTAATTTATAGATGAATCTTCCAAGTGGAAAATAATGGCTGATTGGCTTGATCCCCGTCAAAATAATTTCGACCGTCGATAAATCCTTGATGATCTTTTAATCTCTGTTCTTGAAATTATTTATTTTGAGGAATTTTCAAATTTCTCATTAAACCCATTTTTTATTAGCTCAAAAATAATTATTTTGAACTAATTTCTTAAAAAAATTGACATTGACTTAACCACCAAAACCCAAGGGTCCAATTTTTCTTGAAATTTCCAATATTCCCTTGGTGGGGACCTCCAAAAATTAATTCTTTTAAGGCCCGTGAAATTTCTCACTTGGAGAATTTAATTTCTCTAAGACTTTAATTTTGACTCTAATTAATTAATTTTCTGGCTTAAGATTAATCTAATTTTTGCCAGAAAAATTAATTAATTGACACTTGAGGGGATTAAATATTTTTTCCACCCTCTAATATTTTAGCCATGGTGTTTAAGTATGAGGGACCATGCACTAAAATATTTTTTACATAAGAAAATTACAATTCAACCTTCAAAAAGGGAACACCCGTTTAGAATAAACACTCAAATTACACACCCAATTCTGCGACCGAATATGATCTAGAAGACGAAGCGATTTGTAATAAAATAATTTATCCAATCAGCTCAAATTATTCCCAACTCACTTTTACATAAGACTCGACTAGAACGCTAAGACTCACCTAAGACTTCGACGAAAAATTCCACCTTAGCTTTGGTGAGAGGCTAGAGAGAAAAACTCTGCCGACCATTTGTATTTAGAAACACAAATGAATCAGTGAGACAAAAAACCTCTTAGGATGAAACTCTTGCCAAAATAATAGGCTTAGCTAGGTTGTTACATACATACATGGTCTTACTAGCATCATTTACATTATAAATTTGCAGAATGGGTTTACAAAGACTCAATAAATTGAAGATTGATCATTTGATCATTTAAAAACATTTTGGCATATCTGCTTCCTTGGAACTTTGACAAAAAATGTGCAACATCTGGCTCCATATGGAGACATGTTACTTCCATGAAGCAGTGTGAGAACCCCAGAATCCTGCATCCTGTTAGGCACACATGAATGTGAACAATCATGAATGATATAATAGTGAATTGCATTTCTTACTAACATAGATGCACATTTATAATAAATTGGTGTGACCGTTGGATTCCATATTCCAAGGTCTCTTGGACTCCCTTTGACCATTCAACGCCCACACCTTAACCCTTGGTGGATTAGGTGTCCAACATTCCCCCTAATCCGAAGAGGTGTGTACGAGTCTAAGAAGAGAGTTGTAATACAAAATGTGCAAAAATGCATGGCAACACTAGCCTGAATGTGTTCTCTGAAATGTTGGCATAAGGTGGTGGTTTAAGGATGACCACCAACACTGGAACGCTTAGTGCAGTTCCTAGAATTCTTCCAAATTTGGCAAGAAGTTGAAGTCTTCAGCTAGAGGAAGTGCTCCTAATGCTTTGAAGAGGGAGATCTTCAACCTGGAAAAGGGAGGTCTGCAACCTACATAAAAAGGGAGAACCTCAACCTAAAAAGGGAGGTTCAACGTGCGATGGTTTAAAGATGACCACCAACTTTGGAATACTTAATGCAATTCCTGGAACTCTTCCAAAACTGGCAATAAGCTGAAGTCTTCTGTTAGAGGAAGTGTCTCCAATTTTTTGAAGAGGGAGAAACTTAACCCGAAAAGGGAGGTCTCCCCTTGCATAGATGGTTTAAGGCTGACAACCAACCAATGGCATGCTCAGGTGCATCTCTGTCTCTGGCTACAACTCTAAATCTGGTATGGCAAGTTCTGGCTTAGGCTCGCTTAATGTGGCTTTGAAGCTTGTAGATGACCATCACTTCCCCGCCTATCAAATACAAGTTGAGAAGATGGAGAAATTTAACTGCAAGACTGTTCAATACTCTAGAACAAGTTCAGACATATGATTGAAATATCTTCTTGGTTGTTGAAGCCCATTGCCAAGAAGCGATCCATCCAAGATGAATCGGTGTTCTGAATAAATATATAGGAAATAATGTAAATAATAATAATTAATAATGATTAACTAATTAGTAATTAGGCTGAAGAGTCATGTCTAAATGAGACATGACTCTCCATGAGGAGACACCTGCTTGGTATATAAACAAACCTCTCATTCTCATTGTATCAATCATTCTTCACACATTTAATACATAATATTGTATCCTCATGGATATTTTTATATTCCAAGTCTTCTGGAGTAATTAATTTGAAGAAGGGAACTTGGTTCACTTCATTTGGTATCAGAGCAGTCGATCCTCTGGCTGCTATACTGTTTAGTTTAACAAAAGCAATCACATTGACAGTAACTGTAGATAGAATATGAATAATAAAATGCAGAAGACAAGAGGACACTAGATTTCGCAGATGGCTAGGGAAAAACCCCAAGATGGGGAAAACCCTTTGATCAATTCTTCTTATTATTATATCAAATGTTCAATAGAGAGAGAGTACAAAAATCCAAAATTGACTTGCCAAATCAAAGCCAAAACAACCCTGTCAAATCTGCAGTCAACTCCAGTCAAATTCAGCTCTAACTAGCAAGTCAAAGATGATCAACACAACAGCAAAACATCTTCTTTGAAGCTTGGTCAAAGGTAGTCAAACTCGACCTCCTTAGCTGGTCAAACAACAGTCAGAACAGTCATCCAAACAACAGTCAAACTCAGTCAACCTGAAGTCAACTCTATGGTCAAACAGGCCTACAATCAATGCAAGTCAAAGTGCCCAAAATTTCTCAGTTTTTGTGCCAAACAGTATGGCCTGCCAAAAATGAAATTTTCCCACAAAAATTGTAGTCAAAGGATGAGTCAAAGTCCCTGGTCAATGCTGGTCAAATGCTGCAACTGCTGTGAAATTCCAGCCATGTAATCTGCCTAGAAATTCGTCCTCCTTTCCAACAAGAAGTGTGAGATGAAGAGCTGCCCAATTGTTGTACGCACCAGTCAAATGAGAAGAGATAAGAATGTGTGAGTGAGTGAGATGCCAAATGAGGATGGAGGTCACTTACATTTATACAACTCGTTGAGGGTGAAGTGACATGTCTCTTGGGCTTCATGAGCCTACATGATGATGTGGCCGAGGTTGACAATTTGCACATGTGTGGGCATAAATTCAAAAACACATTTCTGCTTATCCAAATTTGATGATCTTTAGATCAATTTTGGCCCTCTCGAAAAGAGGAATTCAATGCAATCATCATCTCTATCAAATGAGCTGTCCAAAGTGGAATTTGACCCTAGTTGCCAATTTTAACACACTATAGCTATGATGGTCTTAATAGCATGATATACAGAAAATGGAAATGTCATAATAGCAAGGTATGGTACTTTTTGGCAGCTGGTGAATGCTGTAATATGTGGATGCAACATAGTTATGGCTATAAGAAATACAATGTATGAGAAACTTAGGGGGATGATCTCTGTTATATGTACTCTCTTTTTTATCTAATGAAAAGAAAGCATTTTTTTCTCCTGAAAAAATAATATATGTGTGCATGGTGTCTGTAAGGGGATATCCAATGGCTAGACAATATAATTCAATTCTTTGATTGCAGTCTGGTGCTTATGTGCCCAATAATCACTCAACATGGTTGAATTGGTCGGTTGCAGTTTGGTGCTTATGTGCCCAATAATCACTCAACATGGTTGAATTGGTCAGCTGCAGTTTGGTGAACATGTTCTGTGGTGGCTGCCACTAGTTTACGGTGCTTGGGAGATTTACTTTCTGCGACTGATTTACTTTTAGGATAATGAATACATCTCTAAATTGGAATAATATGTTCCGCTGTCGATAGTTCTAGGATTAGTGTGCTGTTATCCCCACTAAGATATATGTTACATGAAATTATAGCCAAATTTTTGCCATTACTAACATCTACTTACCTCTTATCAGAAGGGTTGAGATAACCTTGGGACAGGAATAGCCTTCACTACTAAATGGCCTATGGTGTCTGGTAAGTGCTGGCCACAACTAAGATAACATGAGACTACATGAGTTTATATCGTTACAACACTTCAATAGCTATTGTCCAGTGGCATGCAGATGTACCCAGAAAATCTTTTAACCCATCATCCATGTCTACAAACAAATAACATTTCGTGCATAACATTACCTGACACATGAATGAATTTTTTCATTTTCACCACCTGTTTATAAGAAGGATGAGATTTATATATAAATCCCTGAACAGTGAGGCAAGCAATGCCTTTCTAGCAACAATAGAATTATCATTCAAGACAACTAGTACCATCTTCAAGCAAAACTTCTTAAGATGATAAACTTAGCAAAATTCTCTTAAAGCACAAATACTAATTTTCTTGAATATGCAAATGTGACAGAAACTCTACCTGGAAATGTAATGGATTTTTTCGTAGAAACTCCTTTACACAAATCTCCCTTTTTCATTATCTTTTCTGTTTCTGTTTTCATAAAACATGCGACCTGTTATGTCACCAGAATATCCATGGAGATAATTGTCAGCATTGCTGCAATAAGCCCCAATATCAATACTCAAAGGACCAGTCTCACGGCTCAAACTTAACTTCGTGCTTCTGGCTGGACCCAAATGGAACCTTATTCAAGTTCTGGTACGTTGGTATGCACTTTGCAATTTGATTCCATGACCAATTTGAAAGAGAAGTTGAATCTTGGAGTGGGATGGAAGAGCCAGTTTCTAGGCAACCTGACCAAAGTGTTATTTGATCTGATAGGGGCTTATCATAGAACTTAGGAGCTAGCTTCTGGGGAATTATTTTGTCTTTGAATGATGTCCATTTATAAGGCTAAAGATGGATGAAGGAACACTTATCCCCTTCAGCGAAAAAAGGTTCAGATGTATGCTGATCAACTTATTGTTTCATTTGATTTTGACCCATAAGCAAGTTGTCCTTGAGGAAACGGATAATAGCTAGCTTCTCGAGTGTAAAGTGTTCTATCTGCTGCATGAACTTTCGCCATTCATGGTACATAAGATAACATGAACATGGGTTTTTAGCCCTAAACCATTTCATATGGTGTCATTTTAATACCTCCATGATAAATGGTATTGTACCATCATTCTACAAGGGGAAGCCATTGTGCCCACTAGTGCAGGTATAAATAGAATTATCATTCAAGATAACTAGTACCATTTTCAAGCAAAACTTTACAGGATGATAAGCCTAGGAAAATTCTATTGAAACACAAATACTTATTTTGCTGAATATGCAAAGGTGACAGAAACTCTACCTGGTAATGTAATGGATTTTTTTCGTAAAAGCTCCTTTCCACTAATTTCCTTTTCTCATTCTCTTTCCTGTTTCTTTTTCATAAAACATGTGATCGACCTGTTAAGTCACCAGATAATCCATGGAGATAATTGTCAGCATGGCTGCAATAAACCCCAATGCCAATACTCAAAGGACCAGACTCGCAGCTCAATCTCAACTCCATGCTTCGTCTCAAGATCTCAAAACTCGGACATGCAGATTTTGTTAACCTGACATCTATGCTTCTTTGTATTTCCTAGGAAAATGTTTTGTATCAACAAAGAACTAACCATGCCCTCCAGACTTTTTCAAAATCAGATAGTTCTGAGCACTTAAAAAGGCTAGATATTGTAAGCAAATGCTGCATGTTTACTTACACGTGAAACTGCACTGTCACTTCCAGATAATTTGCTATTCTGGGAATGCGCAGCTGGCACGTAAACATTTTTGGCAGTGATGTTAGAAGCCTATCCTGGACGCAATCATTTGTCCTCTTTCATGCGTGGGGGAGGAACTGTTCAGTATGGAATTTTGGTTCAAAACTTTTTCAAGCCTCAAGGGTATACTAATATATGAGCACCCCTTCATTAGCCTAAACACCTCTTCTAGCTGCATTTAGAAACTAAGAATGTCCCCGTCTATTTAATGCTCTCGTGTGTTTTGGGGGCCGGTTAAATTTTTCTCTTCCTGCATGATGATTAGCTTAGATTTATTTTTATTTTTTTTTAACTCTAGATTTGTTTTCCTTTCAAACTGCAGTTTTTATTTTGTCATCTATATGATGTATATTTTCGAGTCTTTTCGAGTTTCATATGGAGAGGAGTTTAATTTTTTTGTTTTTTTTAATAATTTCCAGTGAAGTCGTATGGCAGATTACTGTTAGTTAACATAGCGAATATTGTAATTCCATTTTTATGGGAAATATCATTTATTTTAATTATACATAATATAGTTATAGTTTTTTCCCTTTTGGAAATTTTTGGTTACTGTTATTTGGAAGATGATATATAAAGTAGGTAACATAGATTTAGTGTACTTGATTCTTGATTTATAATAAATGAATTGGAAAATTGCGTAATGTTCAAATTATCAATAATATTGTATTAATAATAATAATATTAACTAATTAAATTATTCTTTAAACTAATTATAGTAACCTAAAAATTATATGAATCTCAAATTAAAAATAAAAATAAAAATATTACCATTACAGTTTATTCACATAAAAATTAATAAGATGAGATATATTCAAAAGACAAATTTTTTGTAATAATGAAAAGGAAATCTTGATGGAAAAAACAATTAATATTAGCAATGCCATAGAAAGCGAATCATTGCCTCTACAAATACTAAAGTCATGAGATACATGAGTTCTCTATACTTTGTGTTGAAGTTGTCAATATCCCAATTTGCGCTTAGATACAAGAGTTGTCCTTAATTTGTGGTTGAGTTTAAGGAGGTACCTATTGATCCATTTATTATTATGAATGGTCAATATTGAGTTTAATATTGCCATGGTAGGAATGAGAATCGAACTTGAGAGGAATTCATTGAAATACTATAAGTGGTAACTTAGAATTCCTATTGTCTATCTTGATGTTCAATGCTATAAATTTAAGCTAGTTGTGGTTGGGGATTTTATTCCTACTTGTCTTTTGTACATTGAATGATATTTGTAATCATAAAATATAATTGTTATGTGAGTTGTTTGATTGTTAGTTAGTTAGATTTGAGAGATTTAGTGTAACTAAAATAGCTCCTAGTTTAGTGTTTGGTGGAGATATTTTCTTAATTAGTTAAGTTGTGCGGTTAAGATAGTATTTCTATCCTAGACCAATATTATGTGTTTTTAATATAATACAAACATAATTTTATGTATGCAATATTTTTTTAAATTGGTACTAGAGTTGGAGCTCTAGGGTGTAACTCCCTCCAGAGAGGGCCCATAAATATGTGAGGAAAATACGAGCTTAATTTACTATAGAAATATATTAGTGTAAGTGTGTGAAGTTTTTTTTGGTGTGGCGCATGGCCTTGTGTGGACTCTGTGTGTAGACTCATCATTATGGGCAAGGTTTCCCAAGTTGGTTGTCACAACACAAAAAAGGTGGCTCTGCGCATCTGCAATTTTTTATGCATCGTTTGTAGGAAGTAAGGAGTGAGCACACAACTCTCTGTAAATTGTCTTCTCAACAGTCTAGTGATGTGGGGTTGTGATGGAGTACAATAACCAATAAGAAGTTACAAAAATTCTATTTGTTAGGACTTTGCATTAGCATTCTCACCCAAATCAATGACTAGAAGAGTTGGAAGTAGTCATGGATTTTATGAAATTTGCATATGAACAGATTGAGTGGATGAATTTGCAATTATTCTATTTGGTATGTGGTTCCATTTGATGTTGTCGAATAAACTAAGAGCCTCTTGGGTTGCATCGAGCTTGGCAACAATGAGAACCAATGATTGAATATAGTAATGTTCCATACGAAAGAGGGATTTTTCTCCTTATGGTAGTCACCAATGTTGTGCACATGATTAGGTCACTAGGAGGTGTCAAGTTGCCTGTGGGCGGAGCGGAATGGAGTTGTGGATTGGATAAGATAGTTTATATATTTGAGTTTAACAATTCCTGCAACACTCAAAGTTTACCTTTATTTGCAGCGAAGTGTTGTTGGGGGGAAAGATATATTTGCAATTGTTGAGTATATAGGTAGTAAGTGTTATCCTATTAAGTTCATGTTTGCATAATTAAAACAATGATTTTTTGTAGAAGAATGGATTTATATATTTAAGGAGTTTAACAATTCCTGCAACACTCAAAGTTTACCTTTATTGCAACGAAGTGTTCTGGGGAGGAAAGACATAGTTGCAATTGTTGAGTATGTAGGTCGTAAGTGTTATCCTATTAAGTTTATGTTTGAATAATTAAAACAATGATTTTTTTATAGAAGAATGGATCTGTGACCTTTGAACAAGGTGACATGGTCAAAGAAATTATGTTTCTTGGTGAACATGGTGTCGTAAAAATATTACCATTGGTTGTGTCTACAGTTTTTACAATGGGTTTAGAATTGTGATCTTTGTGTACCTATTAGCTTGTGTAAATAAATGATGATGAATATAGATAAAGAGGTCATTTTGTAAAATTGACTTTGGATATATTTAGTATATAGAGTTCTTACCTAGATAATTGGTGAACATAATGGATTGCACCCATCTATCTCGATAGATGGAAGCACATCCATAGAATGACTAGTAGTTCATTCATTCCAAACAACAAATTGATTTAGTGGTATGAAGCAATTTATAGAAGGGGTCAAGTGGAAGTAAAGCTCAAGATGAATGATTGTCCACTTAGTTTAAAATTTATAGATCCAGGGAAGAATCCCTAAATAAATGTTAAATACATGAGGTTGGTCTACTGGTGAGGTTATGCAAAATCTTGAGCATGTTGTTTAGTAATTGAATTTGTGAGATCCGTGATTCAGGTGTTCAAGGGTGGAACTCTAGAATTCAACTTTCCAACTACACCTTTATGAAGGTTATGAGACAACTTAATGGAGTTCACAACTGCACTCTACATGATTTCGAAAATGACTAGAGATGAAAGACTTCACAAAAAAAGAAGATCAAAAACAAGTACTCGTTAATGGAGGGTGTTGGAGATTTAACTCCTACTTGTCTTGTGTATATTGAATGATACTCATGATAAAATATAATTGTTATGTGAGTTGTTTGATTGTTAGTTAGTTAGATTTGAGATATTTAGTCCAACTAAAACAACTCCTAGTTTAGTGTTTGGTTGAGATCTTTTCTCAATTAGTTAGATTGTGTGGTTAAAATAGTATTTATATCCTAGCCCAGTACTTGATGTATTTATATGTGTGTTTAATATAATACACATAGTTTTTTGTGTCCAGTAATTTTTTTAAATGTTCAATGTAAAGATTTATTAAATTATGACAAATTTGTGTTACCACTATAAAGTTACGAAGGTATCTATGTAAGTGAGAACAATGTTATGCGAGAGATGTAACACAAACCATGCTACTAATAATAAAAGAGATTATATGCACAATGATTTCACTAAGGTTTTACAAAAACAATATACACACCTTTGTACAAGAGTACATGATCATCACTTTAACATTGATTTGAGTACATTCCAATATTTTTTTATGGAAACAAAATTATAATACTTATTCTTTGATAGTAAACTATATAGCAGGGTGACTAAATATATAAATGTTGAAAATACACAATGATGCTAAGAGCGGGTTGAATTAATATCACTCAATTTCAAACTTTTTCACTTTATTAATCTTAAAAATATAATCTCATCACATAATCAATCATCAACATAATGCTTGAACACAAGAATTAAAGTTAGAATATAGACTTAAGGAAGAAATTATTTTAAAAGAGCCTTCAATTTATTACAACTAGTTATGAGTACACGAATCATCTATAAGCACCTACTTACAAAAATAATAGGTCCAACCTGTCAAGAAGACAAGGATACCAATCCTCAGTAAGTACCAACTTATAATTGTTTTACTATTCAAGAGACAATATTTAAGCTTAGAACATATTTAAAATAAGGTCTTCCCTCTTGGAAGCTTGTACCCAACTCAAACTAGAATTCAGCCTCCATAAGGACTGCAACCCAATCTCCAACGAAGGTCGGCCTCCAACCAAAACGGTTATGTAATTCTGCTCCTAACCCAAACTACAACTTAGCCTCTAACCATGACTACAATTTGCCCTCAAACCAAGATAGAAACTCGGCCTCAAACTAAAATATATCCAAAGAACTTAATCCAACTTCCCTTGAACTCAACCTCCTTAACAAAAGAACTTGGCCTCCTTAACAACAGAACTTAGCCTCAACGGGCCTCAAACAAAATAGAAACCCTTCCCAAGAATTATATCAGGTCCCTTCCAACTCGAATTTACTTCACTTGGTTCAATGTGAGGTATGAACCTTAGACCTATTCCTTCCTTAATCTAAAAATAGAATCAAATTACTTGAGTGAATGAGTGTCTAGACTCCTCCATATAATGCCTATTTATAATGCACTTGGGGTCTATAGTAGGGGCGACTTGTCCACTGGTTAGGTTGACTTGTGTAACTGGAAAAATGTATAATGAATATTAAAAAAATAATTTCTCCTCAACTATGAGGAGTTAGAAGGTGTATCATATATCGTTGGAAAGGTCTTCAAATATGCTATTTGATTATGTGCCTCCTCTTTCATTTAGAAAATCTTTGACATCAATACAACCATTTTCAACAATAAATCCATTTTAACTTTGATTCTATCCAACTCAAAAAAAATTACATTAAAATCTAAACTTTATATATTTTCACCCACAAAATATTCTGCAATTCTAAAAATTATATTATTTAATTCATATAAAATTAAGATAAATATAAACTCATATATAACTATCTACTTTACTTTCACAAAACACACCATTTAATAACGTAAGACCAGTTACATATGATAGCACTATTAAACCTTTACACTCTTCCTTATAAAACCACATGCCTATTAACTAACCTTTTGATATGACTTAAGTTATTTACAGTATTCTTATATTGCACTAACTAAATCATTTATCTTACGTCAACATATAACAATCCCTTCTTAAGTGACCTCTTTGAATATATTTCAATTTGATTTTTATTAACATATCCTACATTAAAGAGACCTTTGTCGATGGGTTTCGAACCAACTAGTGTGGTTCATCGTCAGGACAAGGCGAAGAAACAGATCTGGCCTAGCAAGTTAAATAGACTGAGAAGAGACTCCAACAGCTACATAACGGCTATTTTTGACCCTAGGACCCAGCCCAACTTATATTAATAAATTTAATATTAATATTATTTTTTAATAATAAAAAATTGATAATACAATATTCCGTTTCTAGAAATTAGTAAAATTAAGGTCCAATGAATAGAATCTTATCATATTTATTTAATTAAATAACGTTAGGTTATTACTAAATTAATATTAATGGTTATTATAAAATTAATTATTAGTTTGAATGATTTCTTTTGAAGAATTTATATTATTATTATATACTTTATAATATTAAAATTAATAATATAATAATCTATTTCTAGAAAATTAGTAAAATTAGTTATAATGAATGGTAATTTACTTAATTAAATACCATTAGATTATTAATAAAATAGTACTCATGGTTATTATAAACTTATTATTTGATAAGTGATTTCTTTAGAAGAAGTAATTTAGGTTACTTAAATAAATTAAATATTCTTATTCCAAAAATAAAATAAATAATTTCAAAGGTAATTTAACAAACAATAAGTATTTATTTATTAAATTAAAAACTAAATATATACATGAATTATGTATTAAAGGTATGCTAATTTTTATACAACTATACTACTTGCTATTGATGTAATATTAAATCTTATTCTATTTATAAAAAATGTTAAATTTACCATTTATTAATACTAAGCATCATGTCTGCATCGAGGAGGCCAAAGTCATTGCCAGGGTGGATCGGTTCCACCATCGCAAGTTAAGGGAGGCTATTGAAATTGAGCGTAGACCCAACAATCTCAACAGAGATGATGGTTGGAAGGTCAGTAGAAGTTGGATCCTCGCCCTGACGTCTTAGGGTTTCTTCCTTCCCTCTCTGTTCATCCAGGGAGCTTTCTTCATGGTCATTCAGTTTATTGTTCTCGAGTATACTATTATTATTAAGGTATATACGTTTTTAGCTATTAATCCTTTTTGATTTTACCATTCTTTGTTGAAGGTCCTTTCCTGGGTTGGTTGTTAATTAGTTTATTTATAACGTCATTATTATTGGGGTATCTATATTATGATGTATTCTTATATTTATGTTATTGTCATTTTATTTTTATTTGTGATTACTACCATTGAGTTATTTATTTTCAGCTCCCTAAACTGGCGGTAATAAGTATGGCCTATCTAGATTTTTTCTATCGCAAGATTATA